>JBDJHY010076656.1:0-10156 GCA_039654485.1 Withania somnifera
GCTATCTTCCAAACTTGAGATTGCTCCTGTTGGTCCACATAGTTACCAGTTGGAGCTCCATTTAGCCCTTCAGTATTTCCCAAGCTCTGGATTCTCTCGGCTACGCCTTGCAACATCGGTATAGCATGATTGGTCCATCTGTGCTCGTATCACCTTGTGACTTGTAGAAACATGATATTATGGAAGCAGCAAATTGTCAATATATTATGGTAACAAGGACAAATGGTAGGTTTGAGAGACTTCGTAAACTGGTTTGGTTTGATTCCTAACTGAAGCATTTGATGCTCTACTTATTAAGGGATGATTCAAAAAATGTTTCTTTGGAAATCACAAAATGGGATGATAAAATATGACCCAAGCACATAAAAAGGGATATAAAGGAGATCTTATCAAAAAGTCATACGGGCTGCTTCTTTATTTAAAAGCCTAGCTTGTTTTATGTTATATTGTGAGGCGCACACTTGCTAAAAATTTGTATTAATAAACATATTTGGGTAAGGATTCAAAATAAAGGAAGGAATCAAACCCATATGGTGACAACCACATATTGTCTAAGGACCCTCTTTGATCCTTTGTAAAGTGGACCATAAGAGGTGAAAAACCAAAAAAGTCTAGCTTGGTATTTTCTGATTACGACGGGAGTGTAATCTAATAATTAGTTATTTGTGTTTGAATGTAAAACAAAGGTTAAAAAACAAAAAGTGCTCACCTTGACAACAGACAGTCTCTCTTCAAGGTTAAGTCAGTTAGATGGATGAAGACTTGTCATATGAGGAATATTGAAGCTATTGTTAACATGCAAGCTTGATAGTTGGGTTCGAAGAAGAACTCTTGAATTCAAGTGTGTTAGTGGGATTATCTGATATAAGAGGCTACTTGGGATTTCAAGAAAGACATGGATAATAACAACATGTAGATGCTCGACTCCATGTATGGCTCCTTCAATGTTCGAGGATGAACATTATTTTAAGTGGGAAGAGAGTGTTATGCCCCATAAAACTAATTTTATTTGTTAACTCTAAATGTCTTAACGTTTGAGTGAATTCATTTTACTAACACAAGTTATTCAATTTTGAGTTAGTTTCTAAGTATGGTTATTCTAATGTCAATGAGACATATCATAAATGGAATTGTGGTACGATAAGGAAATTCTGGGTTTGACTTTAAGTATGACAAGCTTGGATCTCATACGACAACCATAGTTGGAAAAAAAAAAAAAAAGCACACTTCATAGATGGCTTTGGGATGAAAAAAAAAGTTGAAGCATTTATTTTTAAACTTCAAATTTAATTATTGAAATGGATACGTGATAAAGTGAAGAGGGTATTTGGAGATTGTAATGGTCTAAGGTTAACTTGACTAAGAGAAATAAGGTTGTAGTTTTGTCAAAGGAAAATAGCCACTTGGTGTATTTTGAAAAAGTAAAGAAAGGAGTTAGATTAATTCTTGGTTTATATCAGTCACGTGATGCCTAAATAGTGATTCCAAGGGTAACTTTGATGTAGCTTGCACGTGATTCCTTCAGCCAAAGATTTGTATTTTGACGAAAAAGCCTTGAACTCATATCAATACTTTACAGAAGTAATCTAAGTACTATTCCTTAGTTGTTCTGAAGGAGTCACAACAATGGCTACTCATTGCTTTAAGACTTACTGTGTAGTTCTATTTTGGGGCCTTGTAGAGTCTTTACCTGTTAAAGACAGAACTTTTCATATTTTGAGAGGGACTAAAGTTATTTATCACCAATAAATAAGAATGGCTTCAATATTTAAATATTTCAAGATCATCTTGAACGAGACTAAAATATCATCATCACAAGAATTAAAAAAAAGAATCTTGAAATTATTTGTGAAATATCAGATTGGGTAAGACAGCTAACCTAGGCACATCTCAAAACGATTAGAAGACCAACCCAACTTGAGGGTTTCAAAGTCGTGAGTAAATGAGTTTAAGATGATATGTCTTGTTCGCTAAAGCAATATGTTTGCTAATATGAGCATCTACTCACAAATTATCCCTTAAGACTTGTTGGGTACAATGATAACACTAAAGACCAAAATATTATCCTCATGGCAAAGAATGACATATTAGACAGTTTAGGACAAAGGTCTTGACTTGAAAATAATTGAGTGATTTGATTACATGAGAACAAATTCCGCAAGAAAATGACAAATAAAATTATATATTTGTGTCAATGATGTTATACGTCAAAAAGAGAATATGTAAAGGAAGATGTTGTGTAAGCCTACGGGCTAAGAATATGTAAAATATATGAGGTTTGGACCCATAATGTATTCATTTAAACGCTGTCGAGTATGATCAAAATAGAAAGAAGTTGTACAATAAGTTAGTATAAGTATATTCCACCAATAGATCTTACAAGTGCACAAGAAGTATTACAAACTTAAATGTAACCCTTACCAGGGAGTACTAGAAGAAATTATCAGGTTTTGGTTTTGCTCAATGTCAGTCATTCAACCCATGAAATTGAGATTTCTAGATATTTAGTATCATTATTACTTAGTTACTTACCTCCTGTAAATGTATATATAGAAAGATAAATTATACTAGTAGAGATGGAAGCAAAACAGTACAAACATTTGTATTGAACTAAAAAAAAAGGTCCAGAGGAATGAAACAGCATCGTTTACCATTAGTATGGATGATGGATAATTTATGGTCATATACGACCATTAAATGGTTTCAACCTTGTGAGACAAGTTGTAGACATCATGAGACAATAAGGAGAGGGAAGGAGACCCAGGAGGCATGAAACCACTCCAAGTAGTCAAGGTCCTATGAGAACTAGTGAAACATTGCTAAATAGAATTCATGAAAAACATTTTGTAGTTTGGAAAATAGTGCCACCATATCAAGAATGAGGCCTAAAAATTAATAAAGTCGCCAGTTCAATACTCCTTATGAAATTTTTGAGAAGATGTCACATGACCTACATGTTGACCTTACACTTACAATTACTCCTTGTTTACTCAATGTTTGAAATGTTGAACCTATATGAATGATCAATCATATGTTATCATTTTAGAATGTTAAGATCCATTGAAGAATTGTCCTAAAAAGAAAATTTATTATGAAACTTGATAACAAAGGCATTAGTTAAAGATGACACATGTAAATTTGAATAATGTAATACAGACCTGAAGTGCCATAGAAAGTATTGAATGGTATATGTGAGTAATAAAATAGAATTATCATTATTACCCTATAATTCATGTAGATGTTAGCTTTCTAATGTGAAGAAATCCATATTGTACCCAATTAGGTTCGTTTATATATGATCTCAGTTTCTTTGTGACGAGAAAGGTAAAGCTTGTGGTCCAACGCTCTAAATTTTCTATGATTATCAATTATTATTTTATGTAGTTGGATATGCGGATGTTGGTGAGAAAATCATAATTGATTTCCAATAAATGATTCATATGTTGGTTGTTGATAATTAAGATGGTTTGTTGTATGTGCACAATGTAGGAGTATGGCCAAAAAACACACTTTGGCCCACCTAAACGAAATGGGCCCAATAACAAAGGAATGAAATATGGTCCAACAATAGCCGGCATGGAAGCAAAATCCTAACAAAAGAAGAATCGTACAATTAAATACTATCATTAATAAAGGACTCCTAAAAAGGAGAAGAGTTATACAAGGAATATACTACCATTTATAAGTGGTAGAATTACGGTAGGATTACCATAATTAGTTACATAAAATCTCGGAGATCACTCCTAATAACTAATTCTCTTCTACTTGGGACTCAGAGACATCTATAAATACTCAAAACAGTTCAAAGGCAAAGGTACGTTCAATACTCTGAATATACTCTTCACTAAACACTCTTGGAACTCTCAGACTGCTTGATTACTAACTTAAGCATTGGAGAGAAACCTCGGGGACCACCCTGGGCCATTTGTTTTGTAGAAACGTTCGTGATCTATTGTTACAAGTTTGGAGGCTCTTTGGCTCGTGGTTCTCAGATGGATTAATATCCTGGTAAGTTTTAGGACTTATCAGTCCTCTATAAAAATATCGCCCCCTATATTCCAAGTAAACCGAGAACACATGAGATACAATACACATAGTTACTATTAGCCACATTCACTCTGATTGTTATACATACTCAGATAGGTACCTAATCTCATTCATTGTTATCTCATTGATAATGATACAAGTGCTACCTAAATCCAAAAGTACTTATAAGGACATCTTCTTTACTAACCCAACCACTAAAATAGTGTTTACCCCATTAGAATTACCATTTAAAGCATTGAGACACCATTTCAGTTATCTCTGAACCCATTTCTTCAATCTTTACTTCTACTTCCGGAATCTCCTATTGGTGAATAGGAAACTCTTCAAGAGTCCTAGAGATACATTGAAGTTGCCTTAACTTGCACCTGTGGTATGGACTATACTTATTACCACGTCTGAAGCATAATTAATTAACCTTTCTATGCGCATAACTTAGCCTAAGTGGAACACGTTTCCGTAGCATTGGCTTAGGCATTATAGAATTGGTAGTTACATTACTTTACGTGACCTTAGAAGCAATCTTAGATTTATTTATGTAACGACCCCCAAAATCGTTTTCATATTTTCATGACTTTCTTGTATTTAGAGCGTCCTTGCAAGTGTCCCAAGTTAGTTGAGGCTTGTTGGGATCGATAGGTTGGGTCCCCGACGGTTGTCGTGGTGTAATTTCTTTGTAAATTTTAACCTTTCATAGATCACTTAGTTCATATGACCCCGGATGCTATTTTTATCATTTCTATTGAGTCCGGAGTATCTTTTAGGTAAAGATTTCATATATGAGTCGATGGAGTCAGACCCCAATTGCAGTCTATACTCGGGGAAGTGTGTTTTTGGATTTTCAGTTTGTCCTTTAGCACAATCACTCCATGGGAGGAGATCCCGCTAATCCCTTTTGCACTGTTGCGTCTAGGGTCCACGAATATGACTACTGCTCAAGACTGCCTTCAGCACGATCACACCCAGCCTATAGCTAGTGCTCATAAAAACAGTCCTGCGCAATTTTTGCTTATTTATCTTCAATATAAGCAGAAAAGGCTCCATCCCCGGGCCATAATTTTATCCTTAGTTGTAGTATATTGATGTTTTGATCCGTAGAAACGTGATTTTATGCTTCTATATACAATTTTTTTGGGTCATATCTTGTTTTCACTTTTAATATTTTGTTTTCTATTTAATATAAAACTTCCAGGGCTTATATATTTCTATTATACCATTTAACTTACCCTATTTTATGTTGTACGCGTTGAGATAAATATTTTGTGTTTTCGAGCTTTAGGATTTATGGACCCGATTTCATCCGGGACTTTGACCCCTCTATTTATTTAGAAATATGGGTTTTATTTTACACATATTGACATACTAGTTATGATTTTGATAGTCTTTCATGGTTTTAAGATTCATATGTAATTTTAGATACCCATGACATGCTTTTCAAGGATATCATCAAAATCCAGGTAGGCTACGATCTACTTCTTTCAGATTAGGTGTTAGTATAGTATATCTATGGTAAAACTCATCTCGGGGCTGGAATTATTATTCAGTCCCCGATATGCTTATTATCCGGCCCTTGGCCTATTTAGCTGGATTGTGGCTTAACCATTTACCCTAGGGATGTAGTGCCCCGCTTGCTTGTTTCACACCGACTCTGGCTATAGTATGGCTGGGGGAGGAGTTGCACCTTTGATGTGTATTTTATATACAACCTCTGGACCATAGTGAGGTTGGGAAGGGGATTACACTAGGGACTAGAGCTTAGCAGCTATCCCCAATGTAAGCTGGTGGCTATAGACCCGATCTAGGTAGGTTGATTATTTGTGTTCTGTTTGAACGTGGTGTATACGCTTGGGTATTGGGTGTCCCCTGGGCCACAGTTAGTAGGATACAACTATGATGGACATCTCTCAATCTTATGTGATAACCTCGTACTTAGCCGGTTATTGCAATGCCATTAGTGATCTTTTTTCAAGATGATATTGTACGTAGACAGAAATGGCTAGGTTGGGTAGTTAACAACCTGGTATGGTGATATATTTTCCCTAATCTGGTACGATCCTAGGGTATAAGGTATTTGGCTAAGCTATGACTATTCCGTATTTCTTCCTGTATACTTTGGTATTTGGATTGGTGAGCCTTTGTGGCACCTCAGGTATAGCTTGTCGGTGTTTGGGATCATAGTGGAGCCAGGAGAGGTTATTCTCTAGGTTAGATCTTAACATCCATTTGATGGTTCAAACAGGGTATTGATAGAGGATCGGTTCCATGTGCTTGTGTTGCTTGTGCCTTAGCCTTCAGGCAGTACGACGCTATTTTTCCCTACCATATAAGATGATTCCTTTACAAGTTCTATGATATGGATACTATATCTCTGACGACAATGGGAATCTTAATATGTTATGGGTTTTACCTATATGGCTACACTCCGATTTTCCTCGAGATATGATGTATGGTACGAGCCCTGGTTTTTGCATTTCTTCCTTGATGATTATGATACTAGTGGCCTTGGCACGAGATTCTGCATGTACTTTCTTGTCTCTCCACGGGCCTTGCCAATCCTGGTCGCTATACGGGGGAGTAGTTATATACGGTTCGAGTCCTCCGTAGGTTCTTCTTAATTTGGGATTATCCCAGAGAGGGAGCATGTCAACTTGTGGTTTTAGTGTATATGGTTAAAGTCCTCCGTGGGTCCTTCTTGATTCGGGATTATCCCAGAGAGGGAGAATTCAGGCCTTTCTATATGTGGTATGCTATTCAAGTCCTCCACAGGTCCCTCTCGATTTAGGATCATCCCATAGAGGGAACATATCGACGTTTATCTATGTTTCTATCATCCTTTTGATTTGGGATTATCCTTGAGAGTGTACATGCAAAATCTCCATTCTTCGATGTTGATGATTACTTTTTTCCTGCAATTATTGTCATATCAGTAGTTACAATATACATGTTATCTCTACTCTATCAATCCCTACTTACACTATTTACGTTTAGATTATGGGTACACATTATCTGTAATTACGGTTGACTTAGGACCTGAGTCAGTGTCATAGTGACCTACCCTGTCAGCGGTTTCTTTTCCCCAGTTAGTTGATATTGTATACATGGATGGTTATTACCCTGTATTTGCACTCACTAGTTTTACTGTACCTGCCCCTACGGGGTGGTTCATTATGTACCGTTACTTTACTTATTTTGATTTGGATTTATCTCATTTATGCTAACTAATGCCCGATCGGCCTATGATGTCTACCGGGTACTCATTGTTTTGGTACTCATGCTACACTTCGACATCTTTTTCTGATGTAGGTACTAGTACGAGCTAATCTGACGGGGGTGATCGAGCATAGTAGATGGTATTTCTGGAGATTGGGTAAGCGCCTAGCGTCCTTGTTGACCGGTTATTTTTTAGTGTTGGAGCTATCCTAGTCGGGTCTCAGATAATCATTTTTGTAGTTTACCCCATCAGGGGTTGTATTTTGTATTGCTTTATATGGATGCTCTACATCCATGACATCAGGTTCTGCTAGCTAGTTCATGTTGGGTTTATATTTATAGACCTCTTTCATACCATTCCTTCTCTTCTTCTCCTTCTTCTTTTATTTTGGGTTTTGTTATTGGCCCACCACTGTCCACTCTGGGCGAGAATTAGGATTGTCTACAGGTAAGACATAGATGCCATCACAACTCGATTTTTGGGTCCTACAGAGTGGTATTAGAGCACTAGGCTCATCGGTGTCTCTGGATGTAGGAGCAAGTGTCTAGTAGAGCCCCGCGGATTAGTACGTAGACATACATATCCTATCTTTGGGAGGCTACAAAGCTCTTTAATAGGGTTGATTTTTGTTGATTCTTTCGTGCGATGTACTTCTTGGTTTCTTGGTTACTTATCTTGGTTCATTCTTCCATAGATAGTACTCACACAATTGACATCAGAGGGTGGAGATGCTCTCCTACCTCTGCAGAAAGCCCCAGTTAAAGGCTGGGGTAGAGTCACGTGTGTAGGGCCGGGCTAGAGTTGAGCGAGATGATCCTACACCTATAGATATACCTCCTCCACAGATACATACCATCGGATAATGTATTTAGAGACATGGGGCACCGTATGATGGAGATATTTGGTAGACTACCCATTAATGAGGGTTAGACTTTGGCACAAGAAGCGGCACAGGGTGCCTCATCTCCTTCTGTTCTACTGGCACCAGCGGCAGCCATAGTTCCTCACATATAGACTGCTCCCAGAGGTACTGCCAGTTCAAATGCCAGTCCAATCTCAGCATATAATTTCTGTTATCATTTTTGAGGATTGAAAAATGCATGATCATTTTATATGTATGGGGCCTTCAAGATTTTTTGGTGACTCTAGATAGGATCAATGTGAGTTTATTGCAGAATGCGAAGAGAGGTTACAGACTCTAGGCTTGAGAGATACATATGCGTTCGATTATATTGGATATCAGTTAGAGTTTCGAGCAAAGGCCTAGTGGAGATCATAGAGGGATAATAGACCCTCAGGGTCTGCACCGATAACCTGAGATCATTAAATAGGTACATTTATGGCTTAGTATGTCCTTTGGAATGTTCTTGAGGTTCTTAGGGGTCAGTTTATTAATTTGCATCAGGGTCGATAAAGTTACAGAGTATGAGGACAAATTTACACAGTATTTGAAGCATAGTGTGACTGTTATGCCGATAGATGATGAGCGAATTCACTGCTGTGCAGCAATATTGAGGCCAAAGTTATAGGAAGACGTAGAATTATTATTAGTGTAGGGTATCCCATTATTAGCAGTGGTTGATCACGCCCGTAATATGGAAAGATAGTGCCGTCAGGGCAATTTAAGTAGGTCACAGTCTTTTAGGAGCCGGTGTGATAGACGAGGGCCTTAACAATAGTAGCCACAACAGCGGTACCAGGGGTAGCCTAGCAGGACGGTCCAAGCCTCTTTACTATCAGCTAGTAGTATTTTCAGTAGTCATCTCGTTAGGGTGCATTTTCTAGGAGTTAGAGCCGTAGTGGAGGGGTGGCCCAGTTAATGGTTTTGGTCGATGCAGAGGCCGGGGTTGCTTTGAGTATGGTGAGATAGGTCATTATTCTCAAGAATGTCCATGGAGTCGAGCTATTTAGCCAGCAGTTCAAACCGCAGATCCTCCCAGACAGTACCACTACCAGCTAAAGGTGGTCAGTTAGTGACTCGAGGTGATTATGATAGGGACCGGAGGTACCTTAAAGGGAGTAGAGAGGGAGATCAGTAGGGTGCTAAGCACCATCAATTCTATGTCGTACCTCATAGGTATCGAGCAGAGACTTTTGATATTGTAGTTATAGGTACGCTATTAATTTGTCACCAGCCAGCCTTTGTATTATTTGACCCTGGATCGACCTATTCTTAAGTTTCTGTGTATTTTATGCCCTATTTGGGTGTTTTGTGTGAGCTTTTATCTTTACCCGTGAGTGTGCCTACTTCCACTGGTGAGTTTATTATGGTAGATCGAGTTTACCAATCTTGTGTTGTGATTGTACGGGGACTGTATATTTGGGATGATCTTGTGGCTCTGGACATGATTGATTTTGATATAATTCTGGGCATGGATTGGTTATTCTTTTATTATGCGGTCCTGGATTATTTTTCCAAGACCATGACCTTATCTATGCCTAGCGTGTCTTCAGGAGTGTGGCAGAGCCCTATTTTCCATTCTCTAATGGCAATGGTATCCAATATGCAAGCCAATAGATTTTTAGCTAGAGGTTGTATTACTTATCTAGCTTATATTCATGATATGAGTGCTGGCCCTCTTCCCCTGAGTCGGTTCCCGTGGTCAGAGAGTTCATTGATATTTTTCCTGATGAGTTACCTAGTTTTCCTCCCCAGCATATTGTCGACTTTGCTATAGAGGTTGAGCCAGGTACCAAACCTATTTTCATTACACCCTATCAGATGGCTACATCAGGGCTCCGAGAGCTTTTTGTTTAGTTATAGGATTTGGTTGCCCGAGGTTTTATTTTCCCTAGTGTTTCTCCATGGGGTACTCCGGTATTTTTTGAGAAGAAAAAACATGGGACTATGTGTTTATGTATTAACTACAGGTAGTTGAACAAGGTTACCCTATCCTTTGC
>JBDJHY010076766.1:0-13825 GCA_039654485.1 Withania somnifera
CTTATAATAGATCATATCATTCTTCTATACACATGACTCCTTTTGAAGCTTGCTATGGTTTTAATCCTTTATTACCTTTTACACTAACTCCATTGTCAAGTGATGTTGTAATAAGTTTAGATGCCAAAAAGGGGTAGCAGATATGTTGAAATTCCATGCCAAGGTAAGAGAGAAATAGACCAAACCAACACCAAGGTATACAAACAGCAAAATCAAGGTAAAAAGAAAGAAGTTTTTCAGCCAGGAGATTGGGTGTGGGTACACTTTCGTAAGAAAATATTTCTAGATGAGAGAAAAGGAAAACTAAGTCCTAGAGGCGATGGCCTATTCCAAGTACTTCAACATATTAATGACAATGATTACAAGATCGACCTTCAAGGTGAGTATAATGTTCATGATGTGTTTAATGTTATTGAGTTGTATTCTTGTAGTTTAGATGAGCATGTGGATTCAAGATCGAATCGTCTTCAAGAAGGGGAGGATGATACGATCATAGAAGGCAGCGCACAAGCTTCAATATTCTTTAAAAGAAGTCAAGATGAGGAATTGAAGGCCCTATAAGCTATGTTGAAGAAGTGGGCTGCATGAGAAACATTGTACAAGGACCAACAAATAATTTATAATATTTAGGCTTGTAAAATACCAACAATTAAAGCCCAATAAGGAACTAAAATAGGAGGCTATGAGGTAGCCCAAGAGGGGATTAAAATCAAACCAAAACAAGCCCCAATGCAAGATCCAATCCCAAGGTAAGGTTGGACCAATGAAACTCAATAAAAGAGAAAAAAATTGACTCAAAATAGGCTTAATATGGGGGTCCAAGAAGCTTTAAGAAGGAAATCTAGAAGCTTCTTAAAGTTGTTCAATTTACACCCAAATTGGATAAAGGAAAACTTGTCCAAATCCTACGATATTTGGGACCTCATAATTTCGGTTAGCATACTATATAAATAAAGTTTTTATTAATTCTAGTTAAAATTTTTTGATAAACATTGAGAGCCTTTGGATGATTATACTTTAGTTAATTTAGTTCAGAGTTCATAGCCTAATTGAGTGGTTAGAGGTGGATTCCTTTAGTTGCTGCTTTAATATCATTATTTTCAATTTAATTGAAGGAAATTTTTCTTGAGGATTCATATTGTTTCTTGATTATCTTAATTGGTTTACTTTTCATCTTTATTGGTTCAATTGGGAGGTGAGAGTATAAAGTCCCTTGTTGCCTATAAATCGTTAAATTGTTGAATCTTCGGCATATCTTTTTATTTTATTTCTTTCTCTCCCAATCTTTTGTTGTGATTCATAACCTGAATATAATTAGAGGAGCTAAGAAACTATTCCCGATACTCCACCATTCATGTCCAACATTTTCCCCTTGATTGTATCTCAAAAATCTCAAGAATTAAAGAGGAGGTGAGAGTATTTCCCATGGGAATTAATTTGAAAAAGCTAAAATGAGCTATACAATATCCCATCTATGGACGATTAATCAATATTGAATGCTTTATCAGATCTTTTCTAACTTACCAACCACTGATTTATCATTCAAAAGGCCAATAAATTAGTCAATACCTATAGCTTTGGACAAAAACTAAAGAATTTCTAAAAAGAGGCTCAGAATGGAAATGATGTCCTATATTGATAAACCAAATATGCAAATTGCATGAAAAACATATTTTGGACTAAACAGAATAAATGAAATGACCAACAAAGGTCATTTTATAAGAAATAACCCCCATAATAAATTGAATAAAAATACTCCACTTTCTAACTTTCCACACGTACCCTCAAAATCCCTCGAGACATCTACGAAAGTGCAACAATATTCAAACTAGCCCAAATTCAACATTTTAGAGTTGGTGGAAGTTTTAGACTTCTGACACTATGTTCCGATCACCAAAATCCATTTAGGCTCCAAGATAAACTCCAACTGAATTGAATTTCCACAAACTAAATCAAACTAAAAATCAAAGTCTTGGGATATGAACTAAAGGTTCAACTAGACCAAAGTTAGCATTTCGAAGCTGAAGAAACTATTGGAATCTAATTTTGAGAGCATTTACTAAGAATTCACTCATGAGTTCCACTATTACAAAATAGAAAAACTGAGATAAAAATCTATAGAACTTCCAAGAAACAAAACTAACGGGTCCCAAAAAGTCACAAATGACTTGGACAAACTATAAGAAGGCTCTAAACATATAAAAAGCTAACAGCAAAGTAAATGACCACGGGGGTCATTACAACATCCACAACTAAGAAGGACTTTTTTCCTCGAAAGTCAAGGAAAGAGAAATACCCGAAGGCTTAAGCAGATTTGGATTTTGGGGCACCACATATCATGCTCTGTCTCCCAAGAAGCCTCCTCAATTGGTTAATGTTCCTAATGAACCTACACTACAGGAATCTCCCTAGACCTGAACTGCCTCACATCTCTACTAATAATGTCCTCAAATTCCTCAGAATAATCCAAACGATCATCAAGCTGATAAAAATCTCGATGACGTACATGAGATGGGTCTGGCACATATTTGTAAAGCATTGATACATGAATCCAAGATTTACAGGCACTAACTCTAGAGGTAAAGAAAGTCTATACGCAATAACTCCACCCCTCTTTGTGATATCATAAATCCTAATAAACTTGGGGTTAAGCTTACACCACCTACCAAATCGTAGAATGCTTTTCATAGGAGACACACAGAAAGACCATATTACAACTATGTAGGATGTATGCCTACTTCAAGCTATCCAGAGACTATCCTGATCAACTATGAAACTATCCACTATGTCACAAATCCAATTAGAACTCTGGGACGGGGTCCCTATACCATAAAACCAACTAATAGGTGATCTGTAGTGCCTGCTATACAAGGCCTTAAATGGTGCTATCTGAATACTGGAGTGATAGCTATTATTTTAGGAAATATCTACCAAAGCCAAGTGTCTATACCAACTATCTCCAAAATTAAAGACACAAGAACACAACATGTCCGGAAGCACCTGAATAGTCCACTCGAGCTATTTATTGTTCGGAGGATGGAAAGAGGTACCCAAAGTTACCTCTGTATCCATATCCCTCTAGAATGTCCTCCAAAACAAAGAGGTAAACTGAGTACCTCTATATGAAATGATGGAAACTGTACTCCATGATGTCTAACTACCTTTCAAACATACAATACGGCCTCAACACCCCAAGATGAATGTGTAGGCAGGAAATTAGCTGACTTGGTCAATCAATCCAAGAAAACCCAAATGCAATCATGACCTCTAGATGTGAGGGAAAGGCCTAAACAAAATCTATGGTAATACGATCCAACTTCTACTCAGGAATATGGAGTCTCTGTAGCTCTCCACCATGTCTCCAATGCTCAAACTTTATTTTTTGATAGTTTAGGCTTCGAGACACAAAAGATACTATATATCTCCTTATGGACGCCACCAATAGTGCTGAGGAAAGTCACAATACATCCTAGAAATACCTAGATGAATTGAATATCTAGAGAAATGAGCCTCATGTAGCAAAGTCTAAATCAAGATGCAAACCCTAGGAATTGTAAGATGACTATCAACCCAGAACACATTATCAGAATCAACCGTGGCCTAATTGAAGTCATCCCTCAAAGTCTTCTCTAACCTGAATAAAACGAGCATCCTCATATTAGAGCTAGAGAATCTGATCAAACAAAGAAGACCTAGCCTCAATGATAACACTTGGGAAACCATCATGCCTTCATGACCTTTTGCAAGGAGTCATGCTCGGGACCTCAAATAAATCCAGGCTTTCTTCAAGCATAAGGGAGTATTGGAAGCCGTTGAAAAGACCCATGGCATGATCTATAGTGTTTAGAGACTTGAAGAAGACATCAAAGAAAGTTGGAACCACCAAGGAAGTGGAGATATTAAAAACCCATGAAGCACACAACTTAAAGGAATTGTGGGTGAAATGTGGCTACATTTTGAATGCCTCCTTGAAGAGATAGGTTTTTAATAAGCCTAAAACTATATAAGGCATCCCTAGCCTTTTACTTAATTTAGTTAGCTTTTGGGTGATTCTCATTAAACGTTTTAGATCTTTCCATTGAGTGTACTAGATAAATTAGTAATCCAATTAGTTTGTCACGTAATTATAGTTGGAGTGAATTAAGGTGAGTTATTCCTTGATTGCTTGTGTAGTGTTTTTATTTAATGGATCAATTGAATCTTCCATATGTGGGCGAATAAGTTGGGTTTCTAATTGGTTGATTGAGTTGGAATTTATTACGATGATTTTATATTGAATTCCACATATCCATTAGTTTTGTTGTTTTTGAGTTCTTTATTTTTTATTGAGTTTACAGTCTGTATCATAGGCCATATCATTTGGTATCAAAGCCTGGGCTTGTAATTCATTCCACTAGATTACAATCCTAGGTTGTAAGTCTCAAAACCAAAAAAAAAAAAGAAATTTTAATTTGTGTTCAATTTGTGTTTGTTTGTTGATTTTGATTAATAGGAATCATTCTCCTAGTAATTTAGGTCACGTATCTCAAATTTGAATCGAATCGGAGTTGATTTCCATATCTACCATTTTAAAGGTTGAGCTCAAGTTTGATTTAAAATTGTGATCAATTTAAGAATAATTGAAGGTTGAAAATTTGAAAATCATCAAGTTCAAATTAAAAGGATCTCCTAGTTCAAATTTAATTCAATTTGGAGAAGAATTGAGGTATATGAAAATTTTGGTGTTCTTTATCTTCATCTTCTAATTTCTAAAACTGAGCTTAATTTTGGAGTTGATTTGTCTAAATTCAAAGTTTTCAGGTGTTGAGAAGTTGTTCTTACATATCAAGGAGCTTGGGGTTTAAATTTAGTAGATATTGGTTGAGTTTGGGCAAGTTTCCAATATTTGAATTCTAAGTTCTTCAGGTTCTTAGTTTCTAGATTTTCAAACTCAATTTGTGCTTGATTAAGTCGAATTCTGGGCTTGAAAAGCTGTAAGAATTGTTTCTTATACTTGGAGGAGTGTGGGAATTCGATTTTTCGTTGATTGGTTGAGTATTGAAGCTTCTTCGAATTTTGAGTTCTTCATTAATGGAGTTTTTCAAAGGTTCAAGTAAAATGAGCTAAAAATTGTATATATAAATTTTTTGAAGATTGGAGATAAAAAGGTTTATAAATGTAATCTACAAGTCCTAAATACTCTACGTTTCAACTTTCATTCAAATTCCAGTTGATTTAAGTGAGTTGGAATTTTAGTGTTCTTAGTGTTGTTGTTGTTCATAGTTGAAGTTCATACATTGTTGTTGAAGAACTTAAAATTGCTATTGTTTGGTCCGTTTAAGCTTGGAATTGGTTGAGAAAAGTGTTTAGGAGTTGGTAATTTTTGTGAAAGAGCAAGGGACTAAGGCGTACAAAAGGAATCAAGTTGAATTAAAGTATCCTATGCACGTCCAAGGAAATTTTCCTAGAATGGCGGCCATAACCTAACTACCACCTTCCACTGCCCTAGTAGACGACGGACCTCCCTAAAATGGTGGTCAAGGTTTTTTGACTACAATATTTTCTTATTGAGATGGCAGTAGTCAGTAAGGGGATATCGGTCCTCCCTTGTTGAACAACGATGAGTTTTCTCTAAGATTGAAAACTGTTTTAGACAACGGTTGAGACTTTGGGATGACCGTCCTCCCTTGAAGATGTGGTGATTAGTGATAAAAAAAAAATCTCCAAAAGTGTTATAAACATCTTGGTAACATCTCACTTCAATTCGATTCGAATTCTAATCTTTAGTTTCACTCTTGAACTTCTTCTCTTAATTCTACAACTAGTTTACACTTAGTATTCTTTTTGCAAAGTTATAGACTAGTTTTTGTGTCCATATTCCTTCGTACCAATTCTTCTAAGCTTTTATTGCTTTACAATATCTTTGCAACATTCTTAGTTCAAGTGAGATCTTATTTAAGTCCGTTCTGTGATGATAGGATTCCACTCTACACAAAGGATACAAGATCTTTGATTTAATAGGGCAAGAAAAGCTTGACGAACAATCTCAGACAAAATCTAGAGGTAAGGGAGAGAACACACTTACACAAGAGAAGATGAGCCTTTTATTACCAACAAAGTTTGTTGAGTTTTGTAGGTACAATGTCACACATTAAAGGAGAATCATCTAATGCCCTTGTAAACTCCTTAACGGGGATTGTGAAACAACTCTCCGAAATGAATGGAAGGATGAGAGGCTTGGAGGAAAGGTTGAATAGGGTAGAGGGTAGTGTCAAAGGATACTCACCACAAGGGATGCACAAGGAGAAAAGGAAAGGAAGCTTGGACAAATCATCAAATGTCTCCCTGGGTCAATTTTAAAGAATGACCTAACCCATCTTAACATGAAGCCAAAGCTTCTATCAACAACCCACCTTTTAACACCACAATACACCAAAAAACCTCTACTCCAAAAATCCACATCAAAACCCCCAACCATTTATTCCACCTCAAGAACACTAAACTATTGTGCATAACTACAATCCAAGTCAAATTCCTCCAAGAAGCATATCCATTATTTCCTTACATGGATCTATTATGTCACCTCCTCGAAACAACATCCCAAATCCCTACCAAGACTATAATTACCACAATCCCTTTTACAATGAGAAGAACAATAAAGTGGATTTTGATGACTTGTGTAGGCAAGGGGGTTGAGAAGGCTACGGAGAGCCTAATGATGGAAGGGAAATACAAGGCTTTGGTCGAGTCCAAAGTTATAGAAATAGAGGAGAACCTCATTCGAATGTTAAAGGGAATAGGAATTGGGAACTTAGAGGAGATAGGATTTAGGAGAATAGAGGAGGTAGGATTGGGAATCAAAATGAATATGATCGCAGGTTGAGTACCATCAAGATGAAGCTCCCAAAGTTCAAAGGGAGTAGTGACTCGGAGGAGTTTATTGAATAAAAGCTATAAAGTGAGGATATTTCTCACCAATAATATTTCGGATGTACTAAAATCCAAATATTCTCTAACTTAATTTGAGGGATATGCATCCACATGGTTGGAATCCAAGAAACGAGAAAGTAAACTCCATAATATCTTCACGATCCTTAATTGGCAAAAGCTACTTACGATGATGGAACTGAGGTACTTTCTACACAACTATTACCAAGAACTTCCTAAAAAGGTCTACATGTTGCAGGAAGGCCCTAAGAGTGTTTAGGAGTATTACGATGAGTTTGAAAAATTGAGAATGATAGCTAATATTGAGAAGAAAGGTAATGCACAGTGATGCAGTTCATTGCCAATTTGAGGTTCGAGGTATTGAGGACTATGAAACTAAAGTATTATGACACTATAGAAGCAGATTTTCGTGATGCTTTGGAGGTAGAGGAAGATCTGACAGAAACTAAGGTCTATAGGTCTAAAAGATCCTTAACTACAAAATGGGAAAAGAATGATAAGGGTTAAAATTTGAAGAGATCAAGTTCTAAAGTGTCAAAAGGTAATGGCCAAGCTACCCCAAGAAAAGCCAACTACAAAGCAAGGGTGTATGACAAGATGAAAGAGGGTAATGTTCCAAAACCTAACTCTCCTTGGCTCTCTACTATCCAATGCTTTCAATGTCAAGGAAGAGGACACATTCCTAGTGAGTGTCCAAATAAGAGAACAATTGTTGCATTCCATGATGGGTACAAAATGGAGGATAAAGATGCTTATGAGGAGAATAGCAAAGATGAGGGAAAAAAGAGTGAGGATGAGATAAGCCACGGATGATGATGGTGAAACAATTAAAGAGAGGGTTTACTTTGCTTGCCTTATGAAGAGGGTTGAATTCACTCCAAAAGAGGAATATGAGTTTAAGGTTAATGTTAACTTTTCTTGTGTGGTAAGGAGGATCATAGGAGCACTTACTAAAGAAGAACGTGATTAAAGAGAAACCTTGTTCCATGCAAGGTGCAAAATCTTGGATAAGGTATGTTCATTGATTTTTGATAGTGGTAGTTGAAAAAATGTGGCAAGTCAATCCTTGGTAGATCCATTACAATTCACCACTACAATATATCCAATCCTCTATAAGCTACAATGGCTCAATGATAGCAGTGAGATGAAATTTAGCATTGCAAATACCATGATGATATCTTATGTGATATGTTGCCGATGTTGGCTTGTCATGTGCTATTGGGAAGACTGTGGAAATTTGATAGAGATGTCACACATCAAGGCCGGACCAACAAATAATCTTTTGTGACGAAGGGTCAAAAGAACATGCTTGCGCCATTGAATCCCTAACAAATAAGTGAAGTCTACCACATCATGAAGGAACTTAGATAGAGTGGAAAGATTGAAGGAGAGGAGAGAGGGTTCTATTAGTAAGAAAGAGAAGGGAGATAACCTGGTTAATATGAAAGGAAAGAAATGTATGATTGACAAGCCCAAAACATGCCTCAAGGAAGTTGATACGGATCGCTTTCTAGTGTGCCTCGTCAATACCAATTATTCATTGCATGATAACCAATGCACTAGCACTTTTCCTAGTGTCATTATTCTATTTGTAGGACTAAAAAGGTTTGTTTACGAAGGAAATTCCCAAAGGGTTACCACCCTTGAGGGGCATTAAACACCAAATTAATTTCGTACCAAGATCTCAAATTTCAAATAGGACGGCCTATAGAAGAAATCGGAGGAAACAAAAGAACTACAAAAGCAAGTGGAGGAGCTTTTAGAGAAGGGACTTATAGAGGAGAGCCTAAGTCCATGTGTCGTATCCTTGATCCTTGTACAAAAGAAGGATGAAACTTGGAGGATGTGTGGGGATTGTAGAGCCGTGAACAAACTTATGGTAAAGTATTAACACCCTATCCCTAGGCTTTATGATATGATAGATGAGTTATACGACTCACATGTTTTTCAAAGATCGACTTGAGGAGTTGCTATCCTTAAATCAGAATGATACCGGTTGATGAATGGAAGATAATATTCAAGACTAAATTTAGGCTATCTTTTGTTTCATTTCTTTGAGAAAAATCACAAATACTTTTAAATTATATATCTACTACAATAAATTAAATGTATGAGTGTAAGGTATTGTGATATGAATATGCCCGGGGCTACACTTGAGAGATCAAAGAACGGATGACTTGTTCAAAAGGTGAGATCTATGAGTCCTTTGAGGATGCCTTTGATGGATTTGAAGACCTTATTTGATGCTCTTTAGTATCAAAATCATGTGTCATAGGTCACTGGAAGAACTTGATGATAACGCCTAGGAAATACACCAACCGTGCTAGACCAAACTTCATGGTCTAGCCACGACTAGCCAAGCTATGGACTCTATAGATGCACCAAATATGGAGAATAGCATAAGAAAGCTTAGAAGATAAATTGGAGCTCAAATTGAGGAGACCCAACGTATGGGGGCCAATTTTAACATATGGGTCACTTTTGGGCCCAAGTTATAATAAATACTTAGACTCTCTAAATAGGTAGTCTTTCAAATTATTAGGGGACTTTTCTTGACTTGAATATGATGAATTAACTCTGGTGAGTTTTCATGTCCCTTTGGTGGGGATTGTAAAGCTTTTGGCAAAGCTTGGTTTATGCCACGTAGAAATGATAGTTTTAAGTGATTTGATTTCCATGGGGTTTCCATAAAAGTAGTGTGCTTGATTTGGATCAATTGAATGGTTATTTGGATTTGATACACCCTTAGGTTCTACTAGATTTTTTTTCTTGTGTGTAACTATCCATCCTCTATCTTTTTATTACTTCCGCATATCTATTTTCACAATATCTAGTATCAGAGCAATGTCGAATTTCATTCCCACGAAATTTGTCTTTGGATTTGATATTATTTGAGTAAAAAAAAAGAATAACAATAGTAAAAATTACTGCAAAAAATTGTTTTTTTTTCGATACTAGATTCTTGTTCCCTAGAATTGATTGAGACATAATGTGAAGTCTTGAGACATTCCAGTTGGTTTGATATATCAACCATTGTTGTATTTTGATAGTTTGAAGAACTTGAAGTGGGTCACTGATTTTGGGTTGTTTTGTAACTAATAAGTGTTGGGGGTTGTATTTCTAACTCATTTGGAAGTTAAATATCGTATTTGGTGACGTTTTGAGTTGAAGTCCTTAAGGTTGATGTTTGTTTATTCATGTTCTTCATGAACTTAAAGAACTCATAAGTGGGTTTCAATTTCTTGGAAGATTTTTTCTTTTAATGGTGTTAAAATTTTTTGGGGTTTGTTCCTTTCATCAAGGGGAACATAAATCTCAACCTTGAAGGAATTCCGAGTTCATTTTGTTGATGTCCAAAATTTAGGTGCCATTTTTATTCTAAATTTTGTTCTGTAGTTTGGGTATTAATTAATTTATTTTGGAGCTCCTAAAGTGTTTAAAAGTGTTTATCATATTGAAAGATGCTTAGGGATCAAGTTTGGAGAGATTTGAGAAAGATTTGAAGAAGAACTTCAAAGCTTGAAGCTCACCTTTAATGGTGTTCTAGAAGTTTTGAAGAGGGTTTCATATGGACCTTTCATTTGGGATGAACCTAATGAAACAAAGTAGTGGGTTTTGTTTCTCACCTCAAAAGGAAGTCGTGATTAAAATTTGATATGATTTGGAGTTCGTTTGAGGGGTGTTGAGTTTTTGAATTTTAAGAACTTGTTCTTGATGTTCTTGTGTCTTCAGTGAAGAAGATGAGCAGAAGGTACATTTGATCCAAATATCTTTCCTCAACTTTGATATTTTTTGTTTGAGGTTCTGGAATTGGAGTATAAAAGTCATTAGGTACCTAGAAAACAAGTTTCACCCTATTCTGAATTGAGTTGGGTGATTTGAGTTTTTGAGTGTTCATTATGTTCTTGGAGGAAATTCATACATTGTTTATTGTGTTCGTCAATTTTTGGGAGTTTAATCCATTTTTGGAGTGATATTGATTGAGAAAAGTGTTTGAGATTGAGGTATTTTCATGATTGAGCAAAGGAACAGGGGTACAAAGGGGAAAACATTGAATTAAAGTGTCTGACATCTTCCCTAGGTAGTCTGCCAAGGACAACAGTGCACAACAAGGGAGATGGCAATCTTCCCTAGTACAGGGATCAATTGTTTTGGGGTCCAAATGTTTCTATTGTAATAGTCTAATGCCATGGACAACAGTCACTTTGATTCACCGCAAGAAGGGACAACGGTCTGCCCTTTCTAGATAGCAGTCACTATTTTGTCAATTTTCCATAATGCCTTGGATGGTAGTGGCCACCCTTAGATGGATCCCTTGTCAACGATGGTAACCACTGACCCAAAACAACCCCAAATTGTATTCTCAACACATTGGTAACATCTCAACCCAACTCGATTCAAATTCCCCCAAATTTAAGTTTGTTTTTTCGTTCTCACCTCTTCTTAACTAATATTGATTAGTATTACTTCATGCTAATTAATTAATAGTTAAGTTCTAGATTTTCACTTTTTCATACATAGTTTTCTTTCAAACTTTTCTAGTTTTTGTTTCCTAGACTTTCTTGATTCTCGTATGTAGTTTGTGTCTTTTATTCTTTGTTGTGTCCACAAGAATCCATTTTGACCTATACCATTAATGGACACTTAAATACTACCGGATTGAAAAAGGTTCAAATCAAGAAGATCTAAACTTGTGAGGTATTCAAAGAGAGATAAAGAATGTTGGTGAGGATTTTTGCTATTAGCGTTGTTTGTTCATTTTGTAGGTACATTTTTTTGTAGATATAAGGAGATGTCATCAATAGCTTCATCTCGTAATGGCTATGACATAGGTGACTATGATTGTAGTAGTGAAGGGGAGCTTATTGCGGCTACGAAAATAGCCATGATTATAAGACATACGATAATGAGAGCTACCATTTTGGAGAATGTTATAATGATAATGATGATCATTGCTCTTATAAAGGGTGTGAGGATCCATGTCTGGATTCCCATGATGATTCCTATGCTTCCCAAACCATGAGACATGCTAGTGTGAGGCATGGTTATAGTCCTACTCCGCAAGACAAAGGCTATGAGGAGAGTTCTCCTAGAGTTGGTACAATTGTCTACACCTAGTCTAGAGGATATTCTTATCCTAGTTCGAGTGGTTATGCTAGCACAAGTGAAATTCATCGAACGGGAAGGAAGAGAGTTTTATTTTTGGTACCTTTGTAATCCCAACCTATAATTATGATGCCAATTGGATATGGAAGGAAGAGAAATTAAGGTCCAAATAAGTACCGGAAGGCTGTGAGAAGAGCTACAATAGGGATCCTAGAAGTCGAGTTCCTACAATAGAGATTTATGGAATCATGGGATTCAAACTTGCTTTCAATTGTAGTCTCTATGAAAGCTATGTCACGTCATATACAGTGGATTAACTAAGGTTAACTTTAGTTTCATATAAATATCCATATGTCAAGGATGGATACAAGGTTACAAGATGCGCAAAAGTTTCCTTTAGTTGCGATGGATACCGAGAAGAGGTATGGTGTGATGTGGCTCCCTTAAATGATTTCCATATATGTTTGGGAGACACTTGGTTTGCAAAATAAGGGATCCCAAAGGAAGACCAATTTGGTCGTGAGATGCATGGCACTTCCCTAACGCAAATTGAGAGAGAAAAGATCGAGAGGAGTAAAGGAGTGCAAAGTGGCAATCTAAGAGAGGAAAAAGGAGAGGTAGTGTGGAGTGATGTAAGAGGGTTGAACAAACCCAATCTAACCCTTCTTCTTCTTTACTTCTCTTAATGACTCTTTTTGTAGGTAAAAATTTAGTAAGTGAAGCTTTTGACATGAAGCCTATAATTGAGGAAATAAAGAAAGACCTAGCCTCCATTTGACAAGACATAAAAATGGTAGAGGATAAGAAGCATCAAGGTAAAGGCGAATCTTCTGATGGTATTAAAGGTACAAAATCTAATCTTAGCACTTTAGATGTTGTAAATAAGCATATTTCTAATTTGAATGCTAGTGTTAGTTTATCTTTGTATAAGCCTAATGATTCCTTGCCTTACCATGGTGATGTACAAGTTGAGGTCGTGGAAACACTAGTTGATCCTCTAGATGACCGAATTGATCCTTCTTGAAAGATCAATTTCTGTCCACCTAGTGTTTCCACATGCGCCTCAATTGATGATACGCTGTCAAGTTACACATTTCCACATAGTAATATTATCCATGTTGAGGATGTACAAACACTAGTTGATCCTAATGATGATGGAGTTTATTCTCCTAGTGAGACCAATCGGATTCCACCTAGTGTTCTTACAGTACTCTCTACGATAGTCCATTATCTTGTGGTACTGATGATGGTGATGGTCAACTTGATCCTAAATGTGAAATGCTAGTTGAGGATATTTGTGGTGTGCTTAATGAGCCTCCAACTAGTGTTGTTGATAACAAGGTTGATCATGTGACTTGGAGTGATTCTTTGAGATTCTCAAATATTGTAGATCCTATTCTAGTCTTGCTCATCAAAATCATGTGCTTAATGATGTGTCAACCATTATTGTTTGCCTTCTTGAGAATGAACTTGCATGTTTGGAGTCTCCTTCAATAATTGATAGTTCTCTCTTCAAGTACAATATCTTGTTTGAATTTGATGATGAAATATGATGATGTGGAAACTCTTCTTGAGGATTTCCATATTTTTAAAAACCCATTATGGTGCGAGGATGTCCTCCTAAATTTGGAAACCTCTTTGATGAAGATGGAAGTATGCTAAGGGGTACGAAACTTGTTGAGGAGGGAGAAGGTGTTCGTTCCCTATGTGTTTCTTCTTCTTTGCGTGACCCTATTCTTGATGGAATGTATGAAACTATCATAGTGGATAGTTATTATATATTTGGGGATAC
>JBDJHY010076876.1:0-13825 GCA_039654485.1 Withania somnifera
GAAGATAGAGCTACAACTCAGAAGAATCAGCTCATCTAACATGTAACGGCTTTAAACGGGATTAAAATGATTCTAAAAGTACAATTTATATTAAATGTAGAGTTAGGCCAAAATTTGGATCCAAAACAGGCCTATGGTACCCGCTAACCTGCACTAAAAATAAAAGTCACCACAGAGTTCTCAGAAACATCGGGAAACCCTGCTTAGAAAATAGGCATAATTTGAGTGAAATTAGGCTCAAAATTTCCTAGAAAAGAAGAAGAATAAAATTCAAAACATAATAGAATTTACAATAATAAAATGGAGAATTATGTACAACAACTGATGGAGTAACACTTACAAAACGGAAATGTTCTCAAATAGCACCAACAAGTACCAATAACAAGATAGGATTCAAGAATTGATCAAGAATTAATAAGGACCATTAATGGAGGAAAATTCCAGGGAGAACGTGGAATTGAAGTGAAAATACTCACCAAAATGGAAGCAAAACTCAAGTTTCATAGCAAGGAATAATTCCCCAAGGTAGATATAAGAAATATCAAGAGGGAACCAGCTCTAGAGAGATTTTAGAGAGAGGAAATAGTGTGATATATGGATGTAAAATTGAAGTTGCAAATATATTTACTGTGAGTACTATACACCACATTCGTGAGAAGGGGATGCTTTTGCAATCCTCAGGGAAAATTTAACCTTTGCGTTCACGGTCAGGGAACCACGTTCACAATGGTGAAGGGAGATGGACCTCCACGTTCACCGTAGAGGGACCACATTAGCGGAGCACATGATGGATATCCACGTTTGTGACCATGCACATCGTTCTTGAAGGGTAATTCTTGGCTGCACCAACAACTGTTATGAAAGCTAAAACCAGCCAAAACCAAATACACTGATAACCCTTTGGAATAGGTTTAGAGTCTAGTACATAAATAAATAGTGGTAAAATATCAAAAAAGACATTCTAGAACCAATGACATAGTTAAAATTTTGGTATGAGTTTTTTTTTGATAAATATTGACCAATTCAACACTTTAACACAAAAACGCATAAAAGCCAACCAATACCTCAATATTTCTCGAAAACCCTAAAAATGAACAAACTCGGTATTTTAGAGTTGATGGAGTAGTTAGATTTATAATTCGATGCTCTGATCATTAAATATTGAATAAAGTCAAAAATTAAACTATCGGTCAATTATTACCTTGTCAAACAAGATAAAATTGCACTAATATATCCTAGACCTGAGCCAAGGGTCCATATAGAATAAAATTCATGTTCCAGAGCTAAAGAAACTATTAGAATTTGGTTTTGAGATCATCTTAAAGAAGTGATGACTAAAGTCAATGATTACCTAAGTTTGAGCTCTAAAATAGGAAAACTGAGATAGCTCTCGCCCAAACCATAAGGGAACCAAACTACTGATCTCATCATGTCATAAATGACTTGGGACAGTTATCAAAATGCTCTTAAATATAAGAAAACATGTAAACATAAATTTTAATACATTATCCACTACTAAAAAGGACTTTCATCCATGAAAGTCAAGAAGAAGAAAGAAGTAAAAGGTACTTGAAGGCTTGAACCAATCCAAATACTATGTTTATACCTTACTATGGGCCTCCCAGGTGGCCTCCTCAACTGGACCTTAACTATAGGTATCTCCTTGGACCTCAACCTCCTAACATCCCTAGCTAAAGCAATGGCCAAGTCCTTAACAAACGACATGCTCTCATCCTGTTGTACTGAATCCCAATGGAGCATATCCAACTAATTCAGAATATATCACCATACATCAAAATATTGGATATTTGTTGAATAGCTAAAAGCATGCGAGGTAGAACTAACTGATAACACATATCTCAAACCCTCTCAAGAATCTTAAACATCCCAATATAGTTGCCCTGCCTACTAAATCTCATAACACCACGCATAAAGGAAACCCAATGAAATACCTAATTTCCCACACTGAACTCTAAGGCATGAATTCTATAGTTTACGTAGCTCTTATGTCTACTCTGAACTACCTGCAGTCCGTCTTGAATCATAAAAACTCGATCAAGAGAATCACGGAGCAGATCTATACCTTTAAACTCTAGCCTTGAAACCATAAAAACTCTATAGATGACCTACATTACCTACTATATAATGCCTAGAATAATTCCATCTAAATGTTGTAATGGTAATTATTATTATACGCAAAATCTGCTAAGGCCAAATTATGGTCCCATGAACCCTCAAAATCTAACACACATGCCCTCAACATGTCCTCCAAAACCTAAATAGTCCTTCTGGACTGGTCGTCTATCTGTGGGTGAAATGTCAAGCTAAGTTAAACCTCGACACTTATATCTTGTTAAATACTCCTCAAGAACTGGGATTTAAATTGGGTGCTATGATCTAAGATGATAGATACTAGAACCCTATGTAGTAGAACCACCTCTCAAAGGTATATCTAAGCTAGCCTTTTTGTGTTATAGGATGTATGAACTAGAATGAAGTGAGCAGACTTAGTTAGTCTGTCAATAATAACCCATATGGAGTCATAACCTCTGGAAGTGTTTGGTAATCTCGATCTGAAGTCTACGGTCACTCTCTCCTACATCCATATAATAATAGGAATCCTTTCATCAACTCACGTGGTCTCTGGTGCTCGAACTTAATCTAATTATAGTTTAAACACCAAGAAATAAACTTCATAATAACCCTATTATCCCACTCCACCAATGTAACTACCTCAAGTCCTATTACATCTTAGATGCACCCAGGTGAATAGAATACCTGGAGCTGTGAGCCTCAAGCAAAATCAACTGAACGAAGCTAATAACCCTAGAACACAAATACAACTGTCATATGTCAAAACCCTGTATGAATCAATAGTGATCCTATTAGCCTTATTATGAAACATTTGATCATGAAGGGTAATCAACTGCTAATCCTCAAATTGACGCATTCAACTTTATTTAAGTAAAGATAATCGATCCTAAATAGATGCCAAAACCCTTCTAGAATCTGAAAAATCTAACCTAACTAACAAGTTAGCCAAAGACTGAATGTCTAAGTCCAACTGTCTCTCTGATAATGACAATAAATTCAAGCTACCTAGACTAACCACCTTTTGAATCAAGGAATCCTCTATCATATTTTCTTCACTCTGATGATATAGAATGGTAAGATAATAATCCTTCAGTATCTCAATCCATCTCTGCTACCTTGAGTTGATCTCCCACCACCTCATAATGTATTAAATATGATGATGGTTAATCAAAATCTCACAAATGAACACAATATAGGTAGTTCCCCCAGATCTTGATCGAGGAAACTACCGCCGCAAACTCCAAGACATGAGTGCGATAGTTTCTCTCATAAACCTTTAGATGCCTCAAAACATATGCAATAACTCAGCCCTCCTCCGTCATAATTCACCCTAAACCAACACCTGATGCATCACAAGAAAATCTCCATCCCTCTATCAGTAATATAAGAGCGGGTACTGAACTCAGCAAGGTATTGATCCTGAGAAAACTTGCCTCAAACTCCTTTAGCCACAGGAAAGGAACATCCTTCCTAGTTAGACTAGTTAATGGTACCGCTATCAAAGAAAATCCCTAAGAAAGCATTTGTAGTACCCTGCTAACCTAATAACTCTCAGGACCTCTAAAAGAGATATCAGTCTTGGCCAATCATGAACTAATTGAATATTTGTTGAGTCTACCATAATCCTATCCTTATACAACATGTGTCCCAGGAATGCTACAGAATCTAACCAAAACTTCCACTTTGAGAACTTGGCATAAAGTTGATGTTCTTTTGAAGTTTGGAGAACAGTTCTCAAGTGCTACTCGTGCTACTCCCTACTCCGTGAGTACACCAGAATTTCATCAATGAATACTATCACTAAAGAGTCCAAAAAGGGCTTGATCATCCCTGTGTATCAAGTCCATAAAATCTATAAAGGCATTAGTCAAAAAAAAAAACCAGCAACTCATAATGACTGTGACAAGTCCTGAATGTAGTCTTAAGGATGTTCTTTTCTCTAATCCTCAGCTGATGATACCCCTACCTCAGATAAATCGTAGAAAATACTGCCTCACCCTGAAGCTGGTCGAATAGATCATCAATCCTCAGCATTGGATACTTATTCTTAAATATCACCTTATTTAGTTTCTGGTAGTTTATACATATACAGATTAATCCATCATTCTTCTTTACAAACAACACCATGGCACCCTATGGAGAATCACTCGATCGAATAAAACCATTATATAATAAATCCTAGAGCTAAACCTTAAGCTCCCTTCACTCGGCCAAATCCATATGGTATGGTGTAATAGAAATAGGCCTAGTGTATGGCGCCTACTCAATGGAATAATAAACATCATTATCAGGTGGGAGGCCAGGTAGGTCAATCGAAAAAACATCTAAAAACTCATAAACAACAAGCACAGACTTCGGAGAAGGAGTGTTTGATTTAACATTGCGAACATAAGATAAGTAATCCAGACATCCTCTCACCACCAACCTCCTAGACTAAAGGAAAGAGATGATCTATGTTGGTGCACAGCTCACAGAACCCTGCCACACAACCAGGGATACACCAAGCACGGCTAAGGTAATGGTCTTGGTATAACAATCCAAAAGCGAATGGTGAGGAACAACTAGTCCATGTACAATTTAACATCAAAAGTCAGCATATCTAGTACCAATAGGTCAATCAAGGTATCATACCCTCCAAGAGAAACCAAACAAGACCTGACAACTTGGTCCACTACTAAAAAGTCTCCTACTAGGGTAGCAACAGATACAGACTTAGACAATGGCTCACTAGCCAACCCCAAACAAGCTACAAAGTAGAAATACATATATGAGCAAGTAGAAGCAGGATCAAATAATGACAAGGCTAATTTATGGCACATAATAATTATATATGTAGTATAAGCATCTGAGACCTCCACCTCTGGCCTACTGGGAATATCATAAAAATGACGGTAACCACTACTTAATCAACCATCATCGCGACCACTGGCCCTACCTCACTGACCCCCACCACAGGTACCTCTACCCTAGGCCCTACCTATAGCCGATGACAGCACTGGTCTTAATGGTTGGTTGGCTTTGAAAGTGTCTGAAGGATAGCACTTTGAGGACAATCTTTAGAATAATGCCCCACAACCCCACACTCAACACAAGGCCTTGGAGTTTTACTCTAACGAGAATCGTTGGCTGACCCAGAATGTAAATCCCATCTAGACGACCCAGAACTACCCGTCTATAACTTTTTGGAAGACTGAGCATTGAAACCCTGCTAAACTAGCAGGGGCAACTCAATATTGTCAGAGGCCTAAAGTCAATTTCAATAAAGATCCTTTTTTATTGTAGGAAAACAAAAGAAAAGCTTTTCACTATATGTATTTTTTATTTGAAGTCTATTTTTGCAAGAAATGTCGGATATCTCACTAACTTCCTCGTGAACCCCTTTTAAGTTTGAATTGTACATTCAATTATTTTCTTCTTTTTGAGTTTTGAATGATCAAAGTCATATTTTCTTGTTAACATATTTTATATTATTATTGAAAAGTCAATATATGTGTGTGTGTGTGTGTGTGTGTGTTTTTGTATTACATATAGTAAATACCTAAACAAATAATTTTAGATGAAAATAATACTTAAAATTTGAAATAATAGAACTTGATTCAATAAGGTGATTGAAGATACTTGTTACTTAAATATACTTCTGGTAGTATTTGATTTCAAAATAATATATAAAATCGCAAATTCATACACATTTAGTTAAAAAAACTCTCTTTAAGAAATAAAGAAGAACTATAAAACCGTATAAGTAAACTATATTTTAGAAAAAAAATTATATTGAGTATGTAGCAAAATCAATTATGAACCTTCATTTTGTTAATATAATAAAAATAGATTAAGTATTTATTCTATGGATTACATTACTTACTGAGTTAGAGCCTTCTTTTTTATTAACTCGTTAATTATTTTTTTTAATTATAAGAAAAACTCAATTACTTAATTTCTTTCAAAAAAATATAAACTATTATGGAAAAAGGGTCCCTAAAAATGAGGATCCTAAAGCAAAGGCTTTACCTAATTTTCGCCTCTATAAACTAGCTCTGAGATCTAAAGGGATGCTTGTACTAGCTTACTAGAATGGCCTTGCTGAATCTACTCCTGACAATACCGACCCTCAGAATGGGATGCACTAAAACTCCCCTGGTAAAAGTCCTCTTATCTCTAGCTGGCTAGCTTCTCGACGATGATATTCTACTTTCTACGCATGGTCAACCACAGTCTAAAACGAACGCGCAGATAAAAGCAAAAGTCAAAGCCTCCTGAGTCTATACCTTAGACCCAAATAAATCTACAGCCCACTCTTGCTCCGTAGGAATAAACTTAATCCCATAGAAATACAACTAATGAATTCTAGACTCATACTTATCAATTAGCATCGAGCCCTGAGAGGTGGACAATTCCTTACTCCAGCTTCAAAAGAGCATCATTACATGAATCAATATTAACTCCTTAGTCAGCTGACTTTCAATTTTGTAGATTAGAGAAGAAGAACTCTGTACTAGCATAGAGGTACGAAGTCACTCGACTGATAGGATAATCCACTTGAAGGTAAGGAGATGGGTTTTGCCTCGAATACAAATGATTTTTCTTCTTCTCTTAAGATATTTCTTGATAGGACTTGATCGAGGGATCAATTGACTATGAAACATAAAGTAAAAAGACTTCGAAAAGCCTAAAATCCTCCCTCAACTACTCCTTCTCAGCCTGGGAAAAACTTCTACATGAACCTCTCATAGAATACCGACCAATTCATTTAAGGTAATCCAGTTGGCTTACACACCATCTGAGCTCTCCACCACTTCTCCGTCGTACCTCTCATTTGAAATGTGGTGTAGGCGACCCCGTGAGTCTCCAAAACATCAAGGTTCCTTAACCTCTCCTCATACTCAACAATAAACTCATGGGCAATATCCCCAAGAGCACCAATAAACCTTGGAGGATCCAAATGGAGAAAATAAGCCAAGTCTTCTTCTCCGAGTCTATGATAGGCACCTGAGGTGCTACAGTACGAGCAATGCTCGAAACGGTCAAGATTTGAGCCAAATGAGGAGGCGCAATGGTAGGCTACTCTTCGAAGCTAGATGCACCCAAGTCTTCCCCCTGGGCAGACGTTTGCGGCCCATCTAATTGTTGACCTCCAAAAGCACTCAAAAACTACCATAATAAGGCCCTGACATCAAGTACGAGCATTGGTGTTGGTAGTGCCTGGCTGACCCTAGGCCCATTGGATGCTAATTAGGAATAAATTTTGGCACTATAAACACCTTTGAAAGTGTCTTCGAGATCCCAGTCTGTGTTGTAGTCCCTGTAGGAACTATAGTACGGCCTTGTTTGGAAGCCCTGGTTGATGGGTCGAAAGTCTCACCATAGTTTGTAGTCGTCAATAGCGTGTGTGCCGTCATCAAAAAAATGAAGGTAACAAATGAGATTTCTAGGAACTGTCTCGGATATAAGTATGATGTTAGATCTAAAAAAAGAATGATGTTTTTAAATTGCCATCGTAGCCTCCCAAAGATAGGACACAAACATATCTGCACCAATTCGTACGACTCTACTAGACATTGGATCTATAACACCAACACCAGTCAAAACCTATGCTCTGATACCAAGCTGACACAATCATATTACTCAGATATTGATAGCATCTACTATTCCACCAATAGGCAAACCAATCCTATGACCCAAAGCCTTAAGCGATGGGCTACTATAACAAGTAAAGTTATGCTAAGTCTGTGAAGCAATACTAATAAGACAAAGATGATTTAAATGAAACATAATAAAATAAATCAATTAACAAAATACTCCATAGACCTGGTATTAGTGTATACGTGAGCCACTACAAGTATATAGTACAGAATAAACAATATTATAGCATAAAATCCATCTCTGAACTACAAAAGAGACAAATTATAATTTGAAGGGACGCAGACATCTCTGAATGTCTGAAGCTCACCTTGTGTCTCTAAAAGAAACAGTAAGTAGGCATGATCATCACAATCAATGGTGGCCGCTCATACAAGGATCTCAAATAGGAAAATGCAGAGTGTAGTAAGAGTACTAGTTGCCGAAGAAACAAGCACCCAGTAGGCTTTAAGGGCCCACCAGGCGCATAACAGATATAACTACCATAAATAACAGGAAGCTAAAAAAATCAGGTCACAGAAGCAAGTAAGAAAGCACATAGAGCTAGATAATGACTTCATAAATGACATGGTGATAATTAGACTTTGGTAGCTCGTAAAATTCAAGAACACCAAGGGACCTCTAAAATTTACTTTTTAAAAGTTGACATAAGATCAAGTGCAAATTAGCTACCAATGCAGACCACAAAATCCAATAGCAAACTGAAGCTAAACAGTTTTTTATCACAAAGGGTTAGGAAAACAGTAACATCACTGGAATTCTTTCCCAAAATGCTCCTTGATGCATGAGCCTAAACTACAAGTAAAAAGTCCACTTGATGTACGAGCCTAAAATTATATGTTGTCAAGATAATCAAATTCGAACTAAATTTTTAAGTCATAAAGCTCCTCATATTTGAGCTATGTCTTTAAGTTGAAAATCTCTTCAAGTTGTGAAGCTCCTCAAATTTAAACTTCAAGTGCAAGTTAATGTGCTCCTTGAGCCTAAACTGTAAGTTGAAGTGCTCCTTGATGTGTGAGCCTAAATAGAAAGTTGAAAAGATCCTTGAATCATGATCCTAAACTGCAAGTTGAAATATCCATATGCTAAAAAACCTAAACTACATGTCATCAAGCTTATGACAATCGAGATAAATCTTCAAGTCACAAAGCTCCTCAAATTGGAAGTCTTTAAGCTGTGAAGTTCCTAAAAGTTGATCCTATATTGCAAATTTAAATGGAGAATCTTGCCTATTCTAGATGACTTGGTGTTATTAAATTTGGGATGCAAGATTCAAATTATTTAACCAGTGCTTGGGAGTTCAAAGGTTAACTTGCTTTTGAAATTCAAGATATTTTGCGGGCCAAACAAATAAAAATAGTTTTTAAAAATTTTTTTTAATGAAAGTTACTTCAAGCCTTGCCTTTACAGTTGATTAAGTCTACATCTCGAGACTTGAAGTAGGGAGCATATGTACACATATAAATTTTATTGGGTTAAATCATATAAATTTGGATTTAATTCATGTCAGGCGGTTGAACAACTAATTTGGACTTTATATATTAAATTAGTTTATTTATTTTAGGCTAAATTACAGAAAATACCGTCATTAAGATAATATCTACAATAATGACAACTCTAATAAATAATTACAAATAATAACAAATATAGCAAGTCGTTATTCTCCCTTATTTTTCTCTCTTTCTCTCCCTTTTTTCTTTTTTCTTTTTTATATTTTTTTGTTTTTTCCTTTTTGAATTCTTTTTTCTATCTCTTTTATTTCTTTCTTATTTCTTCCTTATTTCTTCCTTTTCTTTTTTTTTTTCTTTTTTTTATCTTTTTCCTTTTTGTTTGTTTTTCTCACTTTTTTTTTAATTCTTTTCCATTTTCCTCCCTTTTTTCGTTTGAATATTTTTGTCTTTTTTCTTTTTCTTTTCTGCTTCTCTTTCTTTTTCATTTTGTTTCTTTTTTCTTTGATTTTCATTGTTTAATTTTTTTTTTTATATTTTTTTATTTTTAAAAAACATGGCTATGTTGAATTCAAGTCATGAATAATGATGAAAATATCATAACCAATAATTGTATTTTTATTTATTGATATAAATGGAACCATACGAATATAATGATATGTTTTATACAATTATATTTTCATTGAGGCACTTATATTTAAATAACTATTTTATATTTTCATTTATATTTGACTGCATATTGTATTTGTATCTATAATTGACTGCATATTTTATTCAAATATGCTACATAGATTTGGTTCTAATGTTAGTTAACTTGTGTACGTATTCTTGTTTAGATTTAGATTTAAGGCTGATTATGTTATATACAACTAGCTACAAGGGTAGTTAATTTGTACTTATCTTTAAGTTATCGACTTTTGTATTTTTTGGCTTGTGGTTTCATGTTGGTATCTATCAGATACAAATATACAATGTTTCATTTGATACAAGTGTCACTTGTATTAGCATGTCAATCTTATCAATTGTACTTGTATATAACAAGTACCATATGTTTTAGTATGGTCCAAGTTGTCTAAGCATATATTGTTCGATACAAATGTATTTGTTGTATTTGTATGATTCAACTTGTATCAATAAAATACAACGCATATCAATGAATAGAAAGAGAATCACTAATTTCTTTTAAATTTTTTAGAAAATACAAATGATGGAGTCAACTACAAATACAATACAAATAAAAAAATAATAAAAACATAAATGGTGCATTAAAATATAATACAAATTCAATTATGCAAAAAAAAAAATTTGCATCTATCATTTTATTTGTACGGTTCAAGTTATTTCAACAAAAGTGCCAATTAATATAACGAATCAATTATACAACTGTGTGTATTTAGATGGTTTAATTTATATAAGAATACTATTTTATATCTACATGAAACCATCTAAAAAGGAATACAAACACAATTTAACTAACATTAAGATCAAACATATATAGCATATCCAAATATAAAACTGCAAATACAAATAAAAAATAGTTTTTTTAAAATACAAGTGCATCAACAAAAATAAAATTTTATAAAAAATATCGTTTGTATTCAGATTGGTTCCATTTATATCATCGAATACAAAATATCCATGATGGTGCAAATAAAAATACAATAAACGATTATGATATTTTCTTCATCACCCATGACTTGAGTTTGACATAGCCATATTTTTGAAAATACAAAAATAATAAAATATAAAATACAAAATAAAAATACAAAAAAGAAGAAAAATACAAAAAAAGGAAGGAAAAAAAAAAGAGAAACAGAAACAAAAAGAAAAAAAATAGAAATATTCAAAGAAAGAAATAAAAACAAAAAAATGAAAAAGAAAATAAAAGAAAAAAGGAAAACTGAAAAAGAGGAAAAGAGAAAAAGAGAAAAATTAAGAAAAAGGGAAAAAAGAAAGAGAGAAACTAAGGGAGAATAAGGTAAAAGTTGCTATAAATTAAAATGTTGTTATGTTACCATTAGTTATGTTATTAGGGTTGTTATTTTTTAAAATTGACCTTCATTTTATTATTTTAAAACCTAAAGACCAGTTCATCTGTAGAAGCACAGACCCATAACATGTGTCAAGTAACATTGCATTCCATCAGTGCCATACATTAAAATGATGTGACAATTCAAGTGAAATTCAAGAGCTAGTAAAAATTATCAAATGTCTAAAATGACATAATTTGACCAATCACAAGCAAGCTTATCACATAGAATTTGTGATAAGCATGATGACTTGCATGGACCAATGAGAATAAAGTAAGAAGAGTTCATTTACACTTGGATTGTTATCCTATGCAACTATAAATAGGAAATTTACATAATTTTTCAATTCATTCTTCAAGCATTAGAGAGAAGCCTTGACATCAAATCAATAGAATTCTACCTGAAGATCAGCTCGCGAAAATAAAGTGTTATTCATCATTACTAGAAATCAAACACATTTTTAGGAGGTTCAAATCATCCTGCAATTCAAGCAATATGCTACTGAAGGCCCTCTTTAAGACGATAAAATTTAAGTCGAGAACATATACGTTCCATGACGCCACCAACATTCTAATTCTATGTAGGAATTGGAATTAGTACTTAACCGGCCATAAAATAATGAAATAACATGTTTGGTCATTTTCTTACTTTTCATATTTTCCTGTGCTTAGAGTCAACTTTCCTTCAAGATGACCTCAAAATTTAATTTCGACAGTGCCATTAGCTCCAAAATGGCAAACAAAGTAAAGATTAACCTTAAGTTTGTGTTTTGGAGGCTTCATTTGCAAGTTATGCCAATTTGTGGAAATTGTTTAAGTTTTAGCCTAAAGTGGAGTTTGTGTGGAAACTCAATGTTCGGAGTGTCGGATTGGAATTCTGATTCTTCCAGTAGGTCTGGAATGATGAATTTAGGCTAGGAGAGGTGTTGGTTTAATTTTCTGGCATGTCGTTGTGAACTTGAGGTGTTGGTGGAGAATTGCTCACTTTGGTTCTGTTGGCTTCTGGTGCAATCTGGTTTTTTCAGATTTTTTGGATGTAAATGACCTCCTATGCTATTTTCATTAATTCCATTGAGTTTAAAATATGTTTTCCACTCAGAAAACATATAAGGTTTTTTAAATTTGGACTTTGTTTCAATTTTGTAGCTCAATTGGAAAATCTGCATCTTTCTGCAGAATATTGTTCTGTCTCGACAGTTTTGTTCTATATCGGTATGTCGGTATACTGTCCTGATGTTTTTCTCTATATTGTTGTTTTGGCAGGACATACCAGTATGTGCAGACCGGTAGGCTGCCAGGCACCCCAGCCCGGCTCCGGACACTATAGCCTGGCATCTCGGGTAGCCCAGTTTGGCAACCGGATTGATTGCTTTATACCGGTGTACCCAGACACCGAATCTCTTTGCTTCTCTTCCTTCTCCTGAACACCGTTCTTATTTTCTCCTCTTCTCTTCTCCTTGACTCCGACACCCGGCATCCCAGTAAGCCATCCCGGCACCCCGGATACCACCCCGAAGACCCCGAATAACCCCATGAGGTGAAGACATCGCCAGACTCACCTTGTTATCCTCTTTCTTCTCCTCCTAGTTGTTGTATAGCATATTTTGGCCCGGTTGGAGACCTTCCTTCCGTTTAGCCGATTTCCATTCTTAGTTTATTTTCTACTTTCTTCAGAATTTTCAGATTTGGGCCCAAAGATCCTCTTAGGCCTTGACCCGATGATTTATTAAAGGGTGTAAAGCGCCCCTTTCTTCTCATTTTATCCAAAGTATTTTCCCCAAATCAATTGCTAACATGAAAAGGTCTTCCCAATCAACTTTTCAAGATCGACAAAATCCAGAATAATTGTCCTGCAATTCTTCTTCATTTTTGGGTAAGAATTCTTCCTTTATTTGTGTATCTATTTTTCATAATAACAATTATACTCTGTTAATTCCATCTAAAATTCGTAAAGAAAGAGGGACCTTTTTTACCCCTTTTTGAGCGATTCTTTGCGGGCTATTTTGGAGCCCTTTCCGAGCTCGGATTGCTCTCAAATTTGAACCATGAGTTCCTAGCAGCGTTGGAAATGCCGTGGTGAAATTTATTTCCAGTTTTGGCAAGTAGGCTCCACAGACACATTTTAGGCCCGTTTTGGGCCAAATTTTGGGCTCAGTCCAGATTTTAGAATAAATTGCATCGTTAGACTCGTATAAACGTATAGAATTTATTGGCGTAAGTTTCAGATCAATTGGAGCTTGTTTGGTATCAGTTGGAGTACAATTTGTACATTTTTCCAAGCTTTGTCGGCGGACGACAGGTAGGTTTTCGTGGGCAAATTCTGGGTTTACGACTTTACTAATTATACTGAATAGCTTCCTTGGGATGGGTAGCTAAGTTGGATAGTATCCCAGTACCTTCATTTCATCCTTTGATTGTTGATATGGTTATGTTGATACCTATTTGAAACAGGACCGAGATTTTAGTATTTATTCAGTTTCCTGTGCAGGGCATAGGTTGTGATTATAACATGCTATCTATGTGGATTATGTTTAGATGTGACTTCTTCTCTGTGCATTCATGACACGAAGAGACCGAGCTATGGCTCCGATGAGAGTGCATTGGGGCTGGGTAGTAT
>JBDJHY010076986.1:0-13824 GCA_039654485.1 Withania somnifera
ATTCTGTTATGACTTCTAAGGACCAGAAGATGCATAATCATTTTATGCATATAGGGCCTCCGAGGTTTTTATAGTGATTCTAGACAAGACCTTTATCAGTTCATTGCAGAGTGTGAGGAGAGGTTGCAGACCTTGGGCTTGAGAGAGACACTTGGAGTCAATTTCATTGGGTATCAGTTAGAGGGTCGGTGGTAAAGATCATAGAGAGAGAGAGAGAGCAGACTAGCAAGGTCTGCACCTATGACATGGTGTGAGTTCGTAGATGCCTTCATGGGTCAGTATGTTCAAATTTTTTTTGAGTAACTCAAAGATCAGTTTGTCAACTTGCAGTAGGGATTGATGATAGCTTCTAAGTAGGCTCGATTCATACTATTTTCTAGATATGGGGCCATTATTATGCTGATAGAGGCTGAGTAGGTCTGCCGTTTTCAAGAAAGATTGAGACCAAATTTACAGGCAGATATTGGGTTATTACTTGATTAGGGTAGTCCATTATTAGTAGTGGTTGATCATGCTCGTAACATGGAGGCGCATCATCGCTTTATCAAAAGGAGTGACTATAATAGGCAGAGCTGCTAGGGCAATTTTAGTGGGTTATGACCTCTAGGATATGGTATAATAGACGTGTAACTCAACATTAGTAGCTTTAGTACCAGTATCAAGGACAACCTAGTTGACCACTTTAGGCCTGCTTTAAATTAGCTAGTGGAGATCAAAGTATCTAGCCCGCCAGGGGTGCATCTATTGGGGCGAAGGGCCGTGGTGGATAGGGTGGCCCAATTAGTGGTTCCAGTAGAGGTAGTGATCGTGATAGATAGTTACCTATCTCACTATCTAGAGAGTGTCTGTGATGCCAGGACATTTATCTAGTTCCTCAGGTCGTAGAGCCTTTACAGACAGCACTGCCCCATCTAGAGGTTGTTAGATAGTGACTCGAGGGGGTCGTTATAGGGGAAGGAAGAGTAGAGGATGCAGAAAAGTAGGAGATCAGTAGAGCACTGTCAGTTTTATGACTACCTGTTAGAACCTGAGTAGAGGCTTCTAATGCAGTAGTTACGAGTATGTTATTTATTTGTCAGAAGCCATCCTTGGTATTGTTTGACCCTTATTCTACATAATCTTTTGTGTCCGTGTACTTTTCATTCCATAAAGGTGTTATATTGAGTCTTTACCTATGTCAGTGAGTGTTCTACTCTCATAGGTGAGACTATAATGGTGGATCGGGTTCACTGAGATTTTATTGTGACCGTACGGGGGTTGGACACTCAAGTTGGTTTTGTAGTTCTGTACATGGTTTATTTTGATATAATTCTTAGCATGGATTGGCTATCCCCTCATCATATTGTCTTCAATTATTTTTCCATGACCGTGACTTTACTGTGCTCAGTGTGTCTTCGGTGGTGTGGAGGGGTCCTAGTAGGCACTCTCTAGTGCCATGGTATCTAGTATGAAGGTCTTTAGATTCTTGTCCAGGGGTTATACATCTTACTTTAGTATTGATCCTCCTTCCCCTGAATTTGTGCCTATTGATAGAGATATTTGTGATATGTTCCTTGATGAGTTACTTGGCTTCCCATCCAAGTGTGTTGTCAATTTTTCTATAGAGGTTGAGCCAGGGTGTAGACCTATTTGTATTACACCTTTCAAATAGATCTTGAAGAGCTATGGGATCTCTGTATCTAGCTTTAGGATCTGATTGCCAGAGGCTTTATCTGTCCCAGTATTTCACCATAGGGTGCTCTAGTGTTATTTGTGAAAAAGAAAAAGGGGACTATGAGTATGTGTATTGACTGAAGATAGTTCAATAATGTTACCATTAATAACAAGTATCCTTTTCTGCGGATTGATAACCTATTTGATCAGCTTCAGGGTGCCGCGGGGTTCTCAAATATTGACTTGTGATTGGGCTATCAGATGCTGAGGATTCAGACTGGGGACATTTCAAAGACTGCTTTTCAGTGTATGGACACTATGATTTCCTAGTTATGTAATTTTTGATGAATAATGGCCCAACCACATTGATGGATCTTATGACTAGAGTTTTCAAATCATAACTTGTCTCTTTTGTGATTGTGTTCATTAATGACATCCTGATTCACTCTCTAAGCCTTGAACAATACGAGGAGCATTTGAGTGTATTACTCCAGAATTTAAGGACTGTGCATTTTTATATGGAGTTCTCAAAGTGTGCATTTTTGTTAGACTCGGTCATATTCTTGGGACATGTTGTATCTTCAGTTGGTATCAGTGTTGATCCAGCAAAGTTTTCAACTATTTATGATTGAGCTCGACCCATTTCTCCTACATATGTCCATAGTTTTGTTGAGTTAGCCAGCTTACATGATGATTTTTACAGGGTCTTTCATTTATAACAACTCATATGACTAGATTGACCCAGAAGGATGTTCCTTTTGAATGGTCTGAGGATTGTGAGTCTAATTTTCTGAGGCTTAAGGAATTTCTTACTTCAGCATCAATATTCTCACTTTCAAGTAAGGGCAAGCCATAAATAGTTTATTATAATGCATCCGAGATATGTTTAGGATGTGTACTAATGCAATAGGGTAGGGTCATTGCATATGCTTCATGCCAGTTAAAGGTTTATGAGCACAACTAGCCCATCCATGATTTAGAGCTGGTGGTGGTAGTATTCACGCTTAAGATATGTAGACATTATCTCTACGGAGTTCACTGTGAGATTTTTATGGATCATCACAATCTACTGTATATACTGAGCCAGAGGGAGATTAGTCTTAGAAAGGGAGATGGGTTGAGCTCTTAAAGGACAATGAAATCAACATTCTTTATTATCTAGGTAGAGAGAATGTGGTTGTAGATGCCTTAAGCTGGAAGGCAGTTAGTATGGGTAGTTTAGCTTCCCTCTGAGCTTCAGTGAGGCCATTAGCCTTACATATTCAGTCATTGGCTAATTATTTTCTTTCATTGGACATATAAAATCCCAGCAAAGTTGTTGCATAAGTTGAGGCTAAACATACCCTATTTGATCAGATTTGATAGCGATAGTACAAGGATAGATCCTTGGTTTGTAATCAAGAGTTAGTTCTGAGGGTTGAATACAACAGTACATCCTTAGACTATGATAGTGTATTATTGATGAGCAGTCGTATCTATATTCCTCAGAAGGATGATTTAATTTAGTCCATTCTTCATAAGGCCCACTGTACCAGATGATCCATACATCTGAGAATTGCAAAGATGTGCAGAGATTTTTGAAAACACTACTAGTGGCATCTTCTGAGATCTGATGTTACCATGTTTGTTTCCCGATCCTCGAAATTCCATCATGTGAAGTTTGAGCACCATAGACTAGGTGGTGTAGTGTAGTGACTCCCTCTCTGGAGTGGAAGTGGGAAAGGATTTCTATGGATTTTTTCTGTACTCCCTCGTACTTCTAAGGGTCATGATTGTATATGGGTCATCATGGATCTATTGACCAAATCCGCTCACTTTTTACCAACTTTATCTTTTTGGAGCGTCGAGAGACTTGCAGTTTTGTATGTTAGGGAGATTCTTTATATGCATAAGGTGCTAGTTTCTATCATATCAGAATGAGGTATGCTACTTACTTTGCAGTTCTGGAGGACCATGTAATGTGAGATGGGTACATAAGTAGCTTTTAGTAAGCTTTTCACCTACATACGGACGGATTGTCTGAGCGGACTATTCAAGTACACCAGGATACGCTTTGAGATTATGTTTTTAATACTAGTGGTAGATGGGATTAGTATCTTATAATTACAGCTACCATTCTAACATTCAGATGGCACCATTCGAGGCTTTATATAGTAGGCATTACAGATTATTGATTTGTTGGTTAAGTAATGTTGAGATCTTGCCTTAGACTTCTGACTTGATTTGATATTCCATTAAGAGAGTTTGGATTATTCAGGACAGATAGTAGAAAACACAGAGTTGATAGAAGAGCTACGCGTTCCTTAGACATCAGCCTCTGGAGTTCAATATTAGGAATATGGTGTTCTTGTGGGTTTCGCTCCTGAAGGTTGTTATGATATTTGGTGGGACGGGCAATTTTATTCCAAAGTTTAAAACCCTATTATATTATGAAATAGATTGGTGAGGTGGCCTAACAGTTAGTCCTAGCTCTAGGGTTGGCATCTGTTCATTCAGTGTTTCATATTTCCATGATTCGTCTTTATGTGCCAAATCCCACCCATGTACTTTATTCTAATTCAGTTTAGCCAAACGATCTATTGGATAATTATGAGCATCCTCATTCCATTATTGACAAAGACATAAAGCAGCTCAAGTCCAGAGATATTCTAGTGGTGAGAGTGCGTTGGGCTCATATTCCGACTGGAGAGGTTACTTGGAGACGGAGATTGACATGCGAGTTCAGTACCCTTATTTAGATGACTCTTCAGGTACTCCCTTTTCATTTTTAACTTCTACAGATGAAATTTCCTTTAGTGGGGATGTTATAATGACCTTTGGGGTCATTTTTGTGTTATCGTTATTCCTTCTTACTTAGAGAATTATCGTAAATTCCTCATGTATTTTATGACTTTCTTGGACCTATAGTTTGGTTTCCTGACTATTCATAGTTGTTTGCCTTTCATATGTATAGCTTCTTCCAGCCTTACTCAATATATGCAACCCTAAATTGCCTTTCTATCGATTTTTTGTGTAAGAAATATCGATTACATATAGATTACATATATAAATTATTGAAATCAAACTCTGACTCCATCCCATGCATTTTTTTTAAAATGTTCAAATATTTGTCAGGTTTGGGGCTGTAGGGACCAATAAATCAATGGACGATAAATCTACTAATTGACCGATAATTTGGTTAGGTTGATAAGTCGGTCACTTTGACTGATAAATCAGCCAGTTGGTGGATGGCCTAGATAAAGATCATCCATGAAATTTCTTGCATTTCCCATTAAAATCCTGTAGAAAACTCATCATTTAGAGCTCAAATTTGGTCATTTGAAGTGTGATATTGAGATTTTGATCCGTAGAAACTTGATTTGGTGGTTTTATGCTTATTTCTATAAGGTAGTTTCTTATTTTTTCTTTACTTATTAAGTTTCCTATTATATGTAAATTTTTGATCTAGTATCCTCAATTTTATCGTTAGTTGAGTCCTATTTTGTACCATATGATGTATGAGCTATGCTTTACATGTTGGTATAAATATTTATTTTTATGAGCTATTAGGTTTTACAAACCCATTTTTAGTTTGAATTTTGACCTTTACTATTTATATAGAAATACGGGTCTTATTTTTCTCGTCTTGACATGTAGGTTATGTTTTTCCTAGCCTTTCATGAGTTTGAGCTTCATACATGATTTTTGGATATTTAGGCATGCTTTTTGAGGATATCATTAGAATCTAGGTAGGCTACGATCTACTTTAGTCTAACTGGGTATTAGTGTAGCATATATATTGCAAAGGACCATATCAGGGATAGGATTACTGGTTAGGCCTTTATGTGCTTATTTATTTTTCCTATGAACTATTTAGATCACTAGTCTCTTGGTTACTTAACCTAGGGCTATACTGCCCTACCCGAGTGTCTCAAGTCGACTTTGGAACATAGTATGGTTGGGGAAGGATTATAAGTAGTATAACTATTGGTGCATATTATTTATACACTGACTTTAGAGTGTAGACAGGTCAGGAGGGGATTATACTACTGGTTAGAGCCTAGTGGCTATCCCTTGATTTAGGGTTGTGGCTTTAGAGCTTATATAGGTAGGATGACTATTCTATGTTCTACATGGAATTTTGTGTATGATTAGAGCATGTGTGTCCCTTTGGGATAGAGATAGGCGGATGTGGATTTTCTGGGAAGTTAGCAGCCTAATGTGATGATGTTGCTTTGCGGGATATTTAGTATCCTTGGGTGATGATATTTTTCCCTAGATCGGTGTGATCCTAGGGGTGAGTCATATTGGAACGAGCTATGATAACTCCTTGTTTTCCCCTGTATTGGGATATACTTGGTTCTTAGTGGGTGCCCTTTGGGTAGTTGTGGCATCTATTGCAAGATTTCTCGTGGCTCATGACTGTAATTTTGATAGGAGAGGATGTACCTCGTAATTAGGGCTTTGTAGACCTCCTACAGATTTAGGTAGCAGCCTTAGAGCAGTTTATCCTATTGAGTGGTTTCGTGTAGCAAGCATGAAAACATTTTTAAAGGTAACTTGATTTTGATTAATAATCAAAAATTGATTTTTTATATACTTGTATCTTCCACAACTGCACTCATGAGAATAATGTAGCTATTTTCTCACAACATTTGAGGCTATTTTCTTATCACTATGAGTTCTTGATATTTCCTACTTGGCAACAGTTGGGTCATACCGAGATTGGATTTTACCTATATGGTTGGACTTTAGTTTCCATTGAAATATGATATAAGGGATGAGACTAATTTTTTTTTTTACTTTTGCCTCGATGACGATACCACTAGTGGTCTTGTTATGAGGTTTTGTATATAGGTTCGAGTTCCCTACACAGGCCTTGCCCGCCCAGGTCCCTATGCTTAGGCATGACATGTAGCTCGAGGAAGGGATATATAGGGAGTAGAATTATAAAGTTAGAGCTTCCGTGGGTTCCTCTTTTTTTGGGAGTATCCTAGAGAGGGAGTATGATGGAACTTATTTACTTTTGTTAGAATCCTCCATAGGTTCCTCTTGGTTTTGGAGTATCCTAGAGAGGGAGCATGCCGAAACTTATTTAATTTTGTTCAATTCCTCCATTGATCCCTCTTTGTTCAGGAGTATCCCATAGAGGGAGCATGCCGATACTTAGTTACTTTTCTAACACCCCTTTGCATTGTATCTCTACATGTTGAATTGTACCCTTAAGGACTTAAGGGGAAGTACCTATTTTGTTACTTGGTTTCCTGGTTGTACCTATTGGTAGAATGGGATATTGTCCAGGTTTATTTTCTAGTGTACTTTGTCATTCCTTTCTGTCTCTTAACGGTACTATTCGTATCCTTGCTGTATTAGAATGGGATACGGGTCGGGTTCGTTTGCTGTAATTTTTCATTGCTTTCTTTCTTTCTTAGTTTCCAATTATTAACTCCCACTGGGTTACTTGTTTGATTGCAGTTAGAATAGTTGTTGTTGTTTGAATCATGGTGAAATTATTTGATTTATCACTATGTGGAATTGATAAATGAAAGAATTGGTGTATGATGGGGTGATATTAAATTTATTTTATCGAGACTTGTGAATTTTGTGAACTTGATGATGAATGATATACTTAATTTATACATTTGATATACATATTCATACCACTTTATGTTGTATGATTATTATTGACTAATATTGCATGTTTAATTATTGTAAAATTCATATTTTTGTTATGCAGATGAGAAATGATTCCGATGAGTGATATTATATTGATGAAAAGTAGTTGTGGGGTGTGATATTATGCTGATGGAAACTAATATTGACTAGTTTTATTATGCTGATTGGAAATGGCTCTGAAAGGTATATGGATTTTATGAGTTTTTCCTCGTAGGTAATCGACTATCCAACAGAGGAAGCAAGTGTACACCTATTTACTTTTGTCTAGTGTATCGCATTATATTACATGTCATTTGCATTACACTTCATATTGATTGAATTTTTTTTTCATTGAGATATTTATGATTGGTTTAATTTGATATGTCTGAGGAACTTGGTGATATTTTTAATGGTGTAATTGGGTTACATGGTTAAGTTACTTAACTGTGGTAAAAATAGTCAACAATAAAAAATTGGTATATGAAGATATTATAATATGTTGTGATACATTTATATACTGTAAATTCCTTTCTGCATTGATGAACTAGTGAAAAAGTTAAAAATTACTTGTTGTGTGTTAAGATACTTGCTTATGTTGCTTATCTGATATATAGGGAATTATGTTGTTGTAGCTTATGGTATTCCCTGTAATGTTCAAATAGTTGATTTGTTTGCATGATGTCGAAGTAGTTCGTGTATATACTAGCATTAAAGGTAGGGGTAGTGATTGATTGAAATGTATAGTCGAGTCCTCTAGCTTCCAGTAAGACAAGCAACAGGATCATAACCAGTTAAAAGTTGACTAAAGTATAAGAACTTTTGTGAATATGAGGGTAAAGTGGTTAGGAATTAATGGATTTAGCATTTACCTTGTGATTTTGATAAGAGAACCTCGATGTTTGTAGGGTTATGAAGCTAGTTGGACACATATTATATAATGAATGAAAAAGTGATAGTGATATCGTGAAGGAGAATGTGTTTATAGGCTATAATTCCATGGAATAACATTTCTTAATTTTCTTTCTTATATTCATTAGTCTGCATATGTCATGACCCAAAAATCGAGTTGTGATGGTGTCTCCCTCCCACCTATAGAATGCCTAACCTTGGCCCGAAACATTAAGCGATGGGCCAGAACCAAGTGTGAAAAGAAAAGAGAATGGAGATGAAGAGAAGAAATAGAAGAAGGATGCAAAATACATAACTGAAAGTAAATTCCCCAGAACTTGGTATCATGGCCGTAGAACATCTATGATAAAACAGTACAAATACAACCCACAACGAGAAAAAACTACAAGACAACTATCCTGGATCCAAACTAGGACTACTCTGTGATAGAAGAAGAACTGGTCAGTAAAAAAGCCAACTGTTCATCATATCTCCGAAATGGCAATGGGTTTTCCCAAATGATCACATCCTCCCCGATGACTCGTACTAGGTCTTACATCACAAAAAGATGTGTAAGTGTTGAGGGAGTATCAAACAATGGGTACTAGTAGGCATCATAAGACCACCAGGAAAAATTAAACATAAGCAAGGTAAAGAGAGATCATAAGCAAATAGGGAAATAGTACACAATTAATAGATAGGGAAGGGGTAACCATAGTAATAACTAACAAGCATTATGAAAGGTCAGCTATCAGTGTGTGAATACAACGGACCTAAGTCACAGAAAAACCATGAACAAAAAGAAAGGTACCTAGAGCTCACACATAACCAAGACAATTAAGAACTATAAAAGAGAGTACAAGACAAGTAATGAAATTATCTACAAGCAAGTAAGAGAGGAAAGAAACCACAAATAGTCTAGCTAGAAACAAACATACTCACACGTACGTAACCCAATGGGACTCCCGTGTAAGCTCAAAAAGTATAATTAGTTGCAAAGTATATACTGCAAAGAGGTGCTAAGAAAATTAAATTATGTCCATATGCACCATCTCGACACAACAGGAAGGACACACGACACACCTCTCATTATACCAGTACTCCACTATATACCCCTCCCCCATTCTGCACAACATGCATGGCATAGGAGTTTGGGTTAGAAGGCCCGTGGAGGGATTCTATCCCACGTACAAAATCCTTATGAATAGCCAACCAGGGCATAGTAATAAGGGAAAAAATACCAAAACTCAGGCTCATTCCGTATATCACATCTTAGTGGAAAATTCCAGTCCATCCATGTAGGAAAAATCCAAATCTCAATAAGACCTAATTGTCTCCATTTAGGAAATAGTTAGAAATCATAGTGATTTTTGAGAAAATAGGACAAAGTGGTGTGAGAAAATAGCTTCATACTTCTCATGAGCGCAGTGGTGGAATATATAAATATGGTAGATATGAAATCATTTTCTAATCTACCAAAAACCCAGTTACCTTTTAAAATCTCAATGCATGACTGCAACACAGAATAAATCAGCAGTCTAGATTGCCTCTAAAGACACCATTTAAAACCAAGGGATAGATACTAATCTCTAAACACTAGTGAAATTGCCTCTCCAACCTCAAGTACATTCTAAAGACAGCGTGAAACACACGGGAAGGGCCTCGTATCCTCAATGTATATAACAAGTGAAAAGGCCAACAAGGTAGGACGAAGGCCAAAGTGATAATAATAATGGGGCACCAAGCTAGTAACCCATCCTCGATCTGGCAATATTAAGTACCCAGTAAGTTGTAGCCTACCTAGATGTTAGTTCTATCCACGAGAAATATGCAAAGTTAGACGAGAACCAAGAACAATCTTACAATCACACAAAACTAGTATAAACATAATTCATACGTCAAGACAAGTAAAACAAGACCCACATTACTATATAAAAGCTCAGGTCAAGTTTTGGGCTAAAAATGGGCCCATGGGCCTCGCAACCCAAAAAAAAAAGTAAATATATCAGCATATAGGGCATAATTCCAAGAATGTATGATTTAAATTTGGGATTAATTAGATAAAAAACGAGTGATATATCACCCATAACGTTAAGTGTGCAAAACTTACTAAATATAAGAAATTATATGGAATTTACCAAAATAAATGATTAAAGATTAGCTCACAGTACTTCCCTTGCAATCATCTTCGAACAATGTCAAGCTAGATTTAACTCGAAATTTAGATCGTATAACTTAATATACCTATATGTGTACAAGTATGATAGAAGGGTACAACAACCAAATTAGCACATCCCATGAAAAATGAACGAATTGGAATGCCTGCTGTTATGTAAAGAGATCACTATCTTAACTTGAAATAACAAAGGAAATTAAAATCTCTTGTAGCATATCTAATGTACAAATACATTAAGAGATGATCTTATTTAATTACTATAATTACGTGATAAGGTTTTCACAACCTTAGGTGTCAATGCACCCTTATAACTTTCCACGTAGGGGGTTTGTTAACACAACACCTCCTCTTTATCTTATACCATAATTTATATATTCGGGTATGATATAGACTTGTTCTTAAATAATTTAAAACTTTTTTAATACAGTAAGATTAATGGAGAATTATTTTTAATAAAAGCTACCTCTTAAAATAATAAAATTTCAACACAGTTTAACATAATATCTCTGTTAAATATTAATAACTAGATAACTTGTTGTAAAATAAATAAATATGATACTATACTATTTGGAAAACTATTTTGTAATCTATGATAATATTTTAGAATGATTCTGAAAACATATATATTATTTTTATTAAAGTAAGGTAAATTATTAGTTAAAATAAAAATGATTTAATCTAATAGTATAATACCTCAACTGAAAGTCCCAACATTCGACCCAAAACTCCCTCCAGACTAAAGTTCACATTCCGAAGTTAATAGGACTATTAGAATTCGATGTCAATTTCCTTTTCAAGAAAATTTATTCCTCAATTACTCAATTATATAGTTAAAACTGTAGAATTAGGGAACTCAGATAAACAAGCTAGAACTGCCAGGGAACTATACTATTTGTCCAAGAAATCCATAAATAATATGGGACATCTACTAAAAACCTCTTAATGCTGAAACCACATAAGGACATAGTAATGTCCTGAAAGGGTTGTAGATTTTTTATAGCCCATTGTGGATGGATCCAGGCTGCAAGGTTAGACTTGTCTACAAGAGGGTTGTAGATGCCATAATAATCTGAATTTTAGGGTGTGAGAGAGTGGTATCAGAGCCTAGATTCACGGGTCTCTTTTTTATTGGATCAAGTACCTGGTAGAGTCTTGTGGATCAGTACGTAGATGTCCGCATCTGATCTTCGGAAGGCTACAGGGTACCTTAGGAAACACTGTTCTCTTTGAAATCCTATCGTGCATTGTTGTTCGTACTTCTTCTGGAACTTACCTTAGCTTCACTATTTTTCACATGGTCCATGCCAGGGGGTCTTTCGTGGATTGAGACCCTCCCACGGCTAGTCAGGAGGGGTTAGGAGAGGATGCTCCACCGGTCCCTACTGCCCTAGCTATTTCACAGCCACAGGCACCACTCGTACCACCACCATAACCTGTTCAGCCACCACCTGCTGCATTCAGAGACCTATTATGGTAGATGCTCCAAATGTTAGACAGTAAAACAATAGACCGGCCATACCCATCTGCTCCAGGAGCAGTGCAGGGTGTACCATCCCCTTAGTATTAGCAGTCCAACACCATCACCACCACCCCCACTAGTTGTATCATGTCTGACTACCTCCATTGCTTCTACACTAGCACTCTCTCCTACTTTACCCATATTTGAGGTGCGAAAGATCTTGGACCACTTTCTACAGATTGCTACTGCCAGGTTTTCAGGAGTACATGGGCAGGATCCTCATGAGTTTGTTACTATCTGCGAGGAGAACCTGTGGACTTTAGAGCTTCTAGACTCACATCGGGAAGAATTCATCTCCTATCTAGTTGAGGGTACTGTCAGTCAGTGTTGTTGAGTATTTCAAGATCATAGACTGCCAGGGTCAGCTCCTCCTACTTGCGGATAGTTCAAAGATACATTCCTAGCTCAGTATGTTCCAAGGAGCATCTGTGAGGCATTATGAGCATAGTTCTAGGGGTTGAGATAGGGTACTATGATAATGTTAGAGTATGAGTGATACAAGCACAGATAGCACAACATAGTTTAGCATAGCTTATCATAATTTAGTGTAGCTTTAGTACGCAATTACGGGTGGATTTCCTTAGTTGCAACCGTAACTTCATTTCGTCTTTCAATCAAAGGATTTTTCATTTTGTGGATTCAAACTCGGTGTTCGTTTGATTTTGTGATTGGAGTTTATTGTTGACTTACAAGTTCAATTGAAAGGTGAGGGTAACCAGTCCCTTGTTGTTCATAAACTGTAAGTTTATCATAAATTTCCGCATATTCTTTTCTTTTATTTCTTTTTCCCTATTACCATGTGCATTTTATATATCGAATCGTATCATTTGGTATCAGATCTTAGGCTAGTAATGCATTCCATCGAATTATAGTCCTCAGTTCATAAACAAAAAAATTCAAAAAAAGGGAAATTTCAAAATTTTGGAAAAAATTCTAGAAATTTTGAGTTTCTATGATAATTCTATGTCCCCAGTGTGTTAATCTTGCTTCCTTAGTGTTTTGAGTCAAGTTTCTTCGATTTGGAGTCATTTCGGGATGTTTTGGGGTGTTCACCATTGTTGACATTGAATGAGAAGAACTAAGGTTCATAAGGTTGAAGTTTTGGGCATGGTTTTGTGTGTAGGAAGTAGTGGGGTTTGTTACCTATATTAAAAGGAGCACGTAGCCAAAATTTGAGAGGGAACGGAGTTCGTTTGAGAGTGGTTGGGTGTTGAAAAGTTATAACTATTCTTGAGTGTTCTTCATATTCTTGTGTGAAGAAGATTGAGTACTGGGGCGTTTGATCCATCATCCTCGAGTTGAAGTCTTAATTTGGTGTTATAAGGTTGATAATCTTCATTTCCAAGTCGTTAGGAACCTAGGTGTCAAGTTTCACTCAATTCCAGTTTGAATCGGAAAAGTGGAAATTTTGGTGTTCTTGGTGTGTTTCATCTTTTGATCTTGGAAGATTTTCAATTTTTAGTGTTTTTTAATCCATATTAAGTGTGTTTTGAGTTGAAAAAAGTGTTAGTACGCGCAAAATTACCATTAGGGGTAGGTACAAGTTGATGATTACGAAAAGGGGGCCAAAGGGCAAAGGGCCGGGCAACGTAGCATAACTACTGCCCAAGACGGAGCCACCCTAGGGATGGTAGTCCACTATCCTAGATAGCAGTCAGGGGTGCTGGACAGTGGTCAACTACCATGGGAAGGTGGTAAGGATGTTTGGGGTGTGTTTTGCTCACTAGACAACATGGCAGTAGGAGGGGTTTGGATGGTGGTCCGCCCTCATTTACGGCGGTCAAGTGTGATTGAAATTGACTCCAAATTTGTTCTAAAAATTTTGGTAACATCTCCCCTTGATCCAACTCAAGTTCTTTATCATTGATTTCATTTAGGTGTTAATTAATTCTTAGTTTTATTTCTTGATTTCGAAAACTAGTTCACAACTAGTAATTATCCTACTTGGTTGTTA
>JBDJHY010077092.1:0-13824 GCA_039654485.1 Withania somnifera
TCATGTAGTTGATGGCCCAGGCGTTGACTTCCCAATTTGATAACCAAGTTATTGCTCTTGCTACCCTATCTAGGGTAAATAGTGCTTCCATTTATTGATATTTTCTTTGTATGACCTTGCCTACTTACCTTGTGAAGAATTTTAGGTTATGCAAGTGACTAGGAAAGGGAGAGGATTTGGAATCCAATCAGCTTAAAGATGTGACTCACATTTGGTATTCTCAGTGAAAAGGTGTAGATATCTTGGTGCTTTCCAACGTCTTGGGAGTTCTTTATTAAGGTTTTTTTGGATAGTTTGTTCCCTAGGGAGACTAGGAAGCTATGTTTTAGGAGTTTATTAATCTTTGAGGCAGAGCTCTATGCCTGTGAAAGAGTATGACCTAAAATTTACCTAGCTATCTAGATATACTCCTGAGATGGCTACTGATCCGAAGGATAGGATGAGCAAGTATGTTTCTGGTATTAATTATTTGGTAAATAAAGAGTGCAATAAATCTATGTTGATTTGAGACATGACCATCTCCAAACTTATGATGCACACTCAGTAGATGGAGGAAGAAAAGTTAAAAGAAAGGGAAAGGTATAATAAGAGGGATAGATTTATTCAGTCTAGTCAGAGTAATAGTAGGTTTATAGCAGAGGAAACATGCCTCAGTAGAGATTTCCAGCTCCATCTTCAGCTAGCTCTAGCTCCTTCTACTAGGGGTAAGAAGTTTCAAAAGGGAAAGGCCTCTGGGGCTATGTTACAGGGTATCTTTCATTACCACACCATGAATTTTCCCATTTTCACTAAGTGTGGGAGGAATCATCCAGGGAGTTGTTTGGTTGGACAAGATGGTTTCTTCAAGTGTGGCTAGCCAAGTCATAAGATAAGGTATTATTCAGTCTCAACGAAAGGAAATTAGAATGTGGGAAATACTCTATCTAAAACTTCATAAGCCCTAAAAAACCGCAATGCTCAGCAGGGTGCTACTTTTAGGACTGATGGAGGGCAGCCACAAAATTGGTTATATGTTCTAGGGTCCTACTAGGACCAAGTAGTGTCACTTGATGTTGTTACTAGTATGTTGCAAGTACTTTTTGTTGATTGTTTACTGTTGATGGATCTGGGGGATACACTACATTTTGTTACACCAAACATTAACATAAAGTTTGTGATTAGTCTGATTCAGCTTTTAGAGTAATTCTCAGTTTCAAATTCAAATAATGATTCCATAGTAGCCAAAAGGGTCTATCAGATTTCTAATTTTAGTTCTTACGAGAGTCACCTCAGCAGACTTGGTAGAATTAGAGATGGTGGATTTTGAAATAATTTTTGGTATAGGCTGGTTGTATTATTGTTTTTCTTCTATTGGTTGTAGGACTCAAATAGTCAAGTTTCTATTTTTGAGTGAGCCAGCCTTAGAATGGAGAGGTAATTCCATTGCTCCTAAGGGTCTCATTTCATTTCCTTCCTCAAAGAAAGAAATATGATCTACAATGCTTGAATGTATTATCTAGTTAGGGTTAATGGTTCTGAGTATGAGACTTCTTCTAGTAGTTTTCCTAGATGATCTACCTGGTATTCCACTATACCGATAGATTGATTTTGGGATTGATCTTTTTCTAGATGCACAACCTATATCATTTCCTTGTTATATGATTTCTCCATCAGAATTTAAAAAACTTCAAGAACAGTTAGTTGACCTTAGGTAGTCCTATCTTATTTGTGGGAAATAAAGATGGCTCTCTCTATATGTGTATAGATTACCGATAGCTAAATAAAGTCACGATCAAGAACAAATATCACATCCCTAGAATTGATGATCTCTTTGACCATCTTTAGGGTGCGAGTGTCTTTTCTAAAATAGATCCCATCTCCGACTATCATCAACTCAAGGTTAGGAAATGTGGTATCTTGAATACTGCCTTTCAAACTCGTTATGGTCACTACGAGTTTGTAGTCATTTCTTTCGGAATGACCAATTCCTCATCCGCCTTTATGGATCTTATGAAAATAGTATTCAAACCTCATCCTAATTCATTCATCATTGTGTTCATCGATGACATCCTTGTCTATTCCAAGAATAAGGAAGATCACGATAATTATTTATAGATTGTTCTCCAAAACCTTCAAAACCATCAGTTATATGCTAAATTTTCCAAGTGTGAGTTTTGGTTGAAATATGTAGCTTTCCTTGGACATGTTATTTATGGAGAGGGTATATGGGTTGATTCTTAAAAGATTGATTATGTGAAGAATAAGCCTAAACCTATCTCTCCAACTGAAACTAGAAGTTTCTTGGGTTATCTGGGTACTATCGGAGATTCCTTCCTAGTTTTTCCACCTTAGCATCCCCTTTTACCAGATTGACCTAGAAGAAAGTTAAGTTTGAATGGTTTGAATCTTGTGAGACAATTTTCCATTACTTGAAGGATAGGTTAACTTTGGCTGTAGTGTTGACCTTGGAAGAGGGTAATGATGGATTTTTCGTATATTACGATGCTTCTTAGGTTGGTCTTGGATGTTTCCTAGTATAGAATTGTAAAGTTATAGCTTATGATTCTAGGGAACTCAAGGTCCATGAGAAAAACTACCCAACTCATACCCTAGAGTTGGCAGCCATAGTATTTTCTCTTAAGTTGTGGAGAAACTACTTGTATGATGTCCGCATGGATATTTTCACTGACCACAAGAGCTTCTAGTATGATTTTGACCAACAGTACCTAAATCATCGTCATAGGATATAGTTGGAGTCACTTAAAGATTACGCTATGAGTGTACTTTACCACCCTAGTAAGGCAAATTTCGTAGTTAATGCCCTCAGTAGAGTTTCTATTGGTAGATTGTCTCATGATGAAGGGAATAAGAAGAAGATTTCTAGAGATTTATATTGGCGTGTATCACTTGGGTGTTAGAATGGTTCAATCTTATGGTGGTGGTATGTTGGTTATGAATGCATCTACATGTTTTTTAGTAGTGGAGGTAAAGGAAAAGTAGGATAGAGATCTATTTTTTCTTAAGCTAAAGAGTAGGGCTAGTAAGCATAAGGGTAAGGTTTTCTCCAAAGGGAAAGATGGAGTGTGAAGATCTGAGGATCAATTATGTGTTCCACATATAGATGACTTAAGGGAAAGGATCTTGTCAAAATCTCACAGTTCTAGGTATTTCATTCATCCCGCTGCCACTAAGATGTACAAGGATTTGAAGATATTTTCTGGTGGGAAGGAATAAAAAGAGGCATAGACAAGTATATATCTATGTGACTAAATTTCCAATAGGCGGAGGTTTAGCATCAGAATCCAGCAGGTGAGATGTAGAGATTTGAAATTCCTACTTGGAGGGGGTTATCAACATGGATTTTATTATGGGTTGACATGTACTTTTTAGTTCAAAGATTCCATATGGGTATTGTGGATAGATTAATCAAAACAACTCATTTTTACCTATTCACACTAAGATGACAATAGAGAAATATGGTAGAGTATTCCTTTGGGAGATTGTTCGCATGCATAGTGTGACCTTCACCATCATTTTGTATAGAGGAACTGGCTTTACTTTGCATTTTTAGAAGCATTTCTAGAAATATTTGGGTTTGTAGGTTCATCTAAATACTTTTTTCCAACCATAGACAGATAATCAGGCTGAGCGGACCATCCATAATCTGGAGGATATACTACGATATTTCACACTTGATTTCAATGGTAGTTGGTATAATCACCTACCTTTGGTTGAATTTGCATGTAATAATAGTTATCACTCAAGCATACATATGGCTTTATTTGAGGCATTATATGGGAGGAGGTATAGATATCCCATTGGTTGGTTCAAGGTTGGTGATGTACTTTTGATTAGTCCAGACATTGTATTTAAGGCTATTCAAAAAGTTCAACTGATTTGGGATAGATTGAAAACATCTCAGTGCAGTCAAAAGTCATATGCTGATGTTAGAATGAGAGGATTAGAGTTTGAGATAGGTGATTGGGTTTCCTTAAAAATGTCACCTATGAAGAATGTGATGCAGTTTGGGAAGAAAGGGAAGCTTAGTCCTTGTTTTGTTGGACCATACTAGATTGTGAGAAGAGTAGGTCGTATGGCCTATGAGTTGGACCTACCGACTGTGTTTGTAGAATTCCATCTGGTGTTCTATGTGTCTCTTATAAGGAAATTCTTAAACTATCCTTCGTTGACATTCCTATTGAGAGCATATCCATTAAGGATTATCTCACTTATGAAGAAGTCCCAGTTCTGATTTCAGACAGGCATGTTTGTAGACTTCGGAATAAGAAGGTGGCTATAGTTAAGGTTTTATGGAGAAAATAAGCAGTTGAGGGTGCTACATAGGAGGTAGAGCTGATATGATGCATAAATATCTTAATATTTCCCCTTCTAGCTCTAGAATCTCATAAGGTAACCAATTTTGAAAATTTTAGATTTCCCTTCAGCTGCATGCTATAATTAATTTTCAAGTACTCTCCGTCTATTTTCATGTAAAGGACAATTAAACCTGTATAGTTTCATCTAGTAACTCAAGTTCATGCTTGGTTTCATCTTAGCTCTCATGTCTTATGAAAATACCTACTCGATCTATAAATTTCAGCTTAAAGCTCAATTCTAGCCTTTGTTCGATGATGAATGATCCCAAGGAGGAGATATTGTTATACCCCATGCTTGTACTAACCTAAAAAGTATAAAACTCAATCAAAAATTCAAAACCAGAGGAAAGAAAATTTTCCAGGGAACCATAAGTCACTCCACGACTCGCGACCCCTCTCCACGAGTCGTACCCCTATTCGTGAAAGCCAGTCAGAATTTGTCACAATGACAGTTTTAGAAAACATTCTAAGTATGGAACCATGAGTCGTCCTAAGACTCGTTCCCTTGACCTATAACTCGTAGGTCCAGTCGTACCACGATTCTAGTAGGTTTCTATTAAATTAGAAAAAATAAGGCCCAGGTGTCAACGAGAGGGACCAAGAGGTGGTTCCCTCTAGTGAGTCATAGACACGACTCATGGGGACCTAGGCTACGATTCAGTAAATGATTTTTGGGTTATACCAAGGGAAACCATGAGTCATGGTCCCTACCTATGAATCATGGGACAACTCATGGTACCTAACAACATGAAAATTTCCTGTGTTTTGAATTATTTATCTAGGGTATTCTAGACTTTTCCTACAACCCTATTATTATTACTTATCCATGTAAGTCAGCTTTTTTGCTTAGTATGTATGTCAAATCCATAATTTTCGCAAATCATAATCTACACTTAGACTCTCAATCAACAACAAAAGACCAAAGAAAAAAGTGTAGAGTTGCAACCTAGGGTTCATTATTCTGCATCAAATTCTCACAGTTCTTCTAAGGAAATATTCCCAAATAGATACCGAGGTATTCAACTAGAGATTTTTTTACTCCAGCCCAAAAGCTCTTGTTTTATGAAATTAAGACTTGTTTCCGTTCTAGGATTTGAAGACCCAAATTTATGATTTTCAATAGACTATTTTTATACTTTTAATTATGAAATATATACATAAATTAAGACCGATTAGCATGATTTTATGTGTTTTACATGAACTCTTATCATTGAACATATTTGAGTTGATCCTTATCATGGTTTTAACTTGAAAAATCCTTAAGAGTATATTTATGCACATCATAGGATCTTATTATGAATCATGAAACAAGTATTATGAACAAGATAAGAATTAAGGAGCTCCATATCAACTATAATTAAGTTTCGAGAATCCAAATGTGTCCTTTTTAAGAACCTTTTCATGAATATAAGCAAAAGTATTTTTGGTGGATTTTATAGCAGCAGAGAGGATTAGCTTAGCCCATCAGTGAGGTTGTAGTTAGTCCAAAACTATGTTTCTAGCATAGGCTAGGTATGATTATCTTTTTACGGATCCTTATCTTAGAATTACAAGTTTAGTCCTAGTCGTGGCAAGTTAGGGTGACTCTTTACCAATGTAAGTTATAAGACACTGGAACTTTTTTGGTGTGGGTTTGTGACACTAGACTCTACATATCTTATAGCATAGTTTCTATTCGTAAGAACAAAATCCCAAGTCCATAAATAATATTCTTAACATAAAGGTAAATGCTTGACCCAGATAAAAGTACGTTTTGCATTTATGATTATACTATGATCCAAGACTTGTATTTTTATCTTATTGCAGAAATTTGGGTCACTACATTGATTTCCATTCTAGCCTTATATTATATTATGTTTTGTGCATACACTCCCATAATAGTATATTCGATGTACTGACCCGTTTCGATTGCATGTTATTATTATGAAGATACATGTTTCCCTATTTATCAAGGAGGTTAGTAGAGCATATTTCTAAGCATGTTTGTGAGTCCTCACCTGTCGGGGACCAGAGTTGTTCATTCTTTTATTTTTATGCTTATTATTTATTTATGTTGAGGACTATGTGAGGGTTTGTCTCAGAAATTCCTCCTAGTTCTGTAGAGGTTTTTAGACATAGAACTCAATGATGCTAGATATGTTCTTGGTTGCCTGTCTTGAGGCCAGACTATAGGATTGCATAAATTCTACTTTTTTGAAGTTTTTGGTATATTTCCCCAGTTATTTAGTTAGTTTCTACTATATGTTAAGTGTATGAAAAGGCGCAGGCAGCAAGGCTTTCTTGGGGCTCATTTGCGGGTTCTTAGGGGCATATGGAGTCTAGGGGATAGCCTTAGGGAGTTACAACGGCTATGAAAACTTAGTGTGTGAGGATGTCAGTCCCACCCCGAGGGTGAACTAGAGGCTTGAAAAGCTTGGTATCAGAGCAGTTAGTTCATTGATTCCTTAGTTAAGTATGGAAATTAGTTTTAGGTAGAATCTCAGTTGTGAGTATGAATATAGGACATCTATGATTAGGAGGATGGAACATTTAGGAAAAATTTCCCTTTTTTGATGTTCTACTTCGTGCTTTAGAGTTTGATTCTGAGCTATTTTCTATTTCTGACTCGAGATTTATACTTTTCATATCATGCCACCATGATGATTAGATCGCTAGTCTAGGAATAGTAACTTGTAGAATCAGGCTCCACCAGCTCCAGAGCCTCAGCCACCAGCAGACATCACCATCATAGAGTTGTGCAATATGATGCATATGATGGATTAGATAATAATGGCACAGGTTCTGCAGATAGTTCAGGTTCTTATGATTTAATCAGTTACTCTTAATACTGGAGTTGTGATGGTGAGGGAGTTCCTGAGCTTGAGTCCTCTAGAGTTTTATGGTTCAAGAACTGTGGATTTTCCAGTGAACTTTATTAAGGAGTTTTTTTTAGATTTCTAATATGATGAGAGTTCTTGATATTGATAGGGTTGACTTGGGAGCTTATCAATTGAAGGATGTATCAAGGTCGTGGTGTGATTTATGGATGAAGATTGGGGGAGTTCAAGATGTTCCACCATCTTGGGATGAGTTTGAGATAGCATTTATGAGTCTATTATTTCCTACAGAGAAGAAGCAGAAGAGGGTTTGTGAGTTTTTGAGTTTGGATCAGGGAACCATGTCTGTGATTGAGTATAGTATGAAATTCACTAAGTTATTAAGGTATACTCTGGAGATGATCATTGGCATGCATACCAGGATGGATGTGTTTGGGAGAGAAACTATGTTGAGTACTAATATAGATATTGGTAGACTGATGGTGCACCTGGAGAAAATAATGAAGGATAAGGCTAAGTTTAGAGAGAGTCAGAAAGGGATAAGACTAGTCATTTTAGGACTAGTCATCCTAAGTCCGATGGTTTTAGCTAGTAGAAGAAATAGAGTTCTAGGGGACCAGCCCCTTCACCAGTCAAATCATCAATGAATTAGCAGAACAAGTCATCTCAGTCCGTTTATCAAGGTAGTGCTTCTACATAGGGAAGTTTGAAAGGAACTACTAGGGTCAGTGTAAGGATAGGAAGAATGTTTGTATCAGGTGTGGCAACCAGGTCACAACCATCATGATTGTCCTTTTAAGAATTATTATTCTTGTGGATTTTCAAGTATAGATAGAGAGATTGTCTCATAGTTCCATAGGGTGGTGCTAGACCATACACTACTATCCTAGCGATAGCTCTAGTAGCATACCAGCCTTAGCAATGTGCTACTACTTCTACCAGTTCTCATCAAGATCAGGAGTAGTCACCTTGTATGGTGACAAGTATATCGAAAGTTTATGAGGTGGATGTTTATGCATTGTAAGACTTTGGAGATACTCTTTTTTTTGGTATCCCCATATATTTATAAACAATTTGGTGTTGATCTTAATATTTTATATAAGTCATTCTTTGTTTCTACACCTGTTGGTAATCCTATTCTAGCTGAGAGAGTCTACTGTAGTTGTCGTGTTTCTGTTTTGGGGATGGTTGTTCCTGCTAATTTTCATGAGCTAGACATGGTAGACTTTCATATTATTTAAGTCATGATTGGCTCCTTTCATGTCATGTTATTGTTGATTGTAGGACTAGATTGTCTATGAGTTGGAAGGGAGTATAGCCATTCCTAAGAGTAGGTTCATTTTGTATCTGGAGTCTAGAAAGATGACTGCTAAAGGGTGTTTTTATCATTTGGTTAGAGTTCATCACTTTGAATCTGAGACTCCTGATATCCAATCTGTCTTTATAGCTCAAAAGTTTCTTAATGTGTTTTCTAAGGTTTTACCTAGATATCCTCTGGATAAAGATATATACTTTGGAATAGATCTTATTCCATGCACTCAACCTATTTCTATTCTTCCATATAGGATGGCACCAATTGAGCTTAGAGAGTTGAAGGGCCAGTTAGCAGATCTTTTAGACAAATGGTTTATTCGTCCCATGGGTTGATCCTATCTTGTTTGTGCATAAGAAATATGGTTCCATCTGTATATACATTAATTACCTTCTGCTAAACAAAGTCATAATCAACAACGAGTATCCCATTTCAAGTATTGATGACTTGTTTGATCAGCTACAAGGTGCTATCAATTTTTCTAAGATTGATATTTGTTTTGGTTATCATCATCTTAAGGTCAAAAAGTCAGATATTCCTAAGATAGCTTTTCAACTAGTTATGGTCGTTTTGAGTTTGTGGTCATGTATTTTGATTTGATTAATGCAACTTTCATGGACCTATGAATAGGGTTTTCATGCCCTATCTGGACTTGTCTTTGATTGTCATCATTTATGTTATTCTCATCTATTATAAAAGTGAGGAGGAACATATAAACCATCCTCGAGTTATTCTTCAAACCCTTAGAGAGCATCATATTTATGTTAAGTTTCCTAAGTGTGAGTTTTGGCTTCAATCACTCCCTTTCCTTGGTCATATTATTTTCAGCGAGGGTATTTGGGAATATTCCCAAAAGATTGATTATATCCGTAATTGACCTATACTTACATCTCTATCTAAGAGTCATAGTTTTGGGGTCTAGTTGGGTATTACCATAGGTTTGTATCGGCATTATCTTTCATAGATACTCCTTTGACCTATTTTGACTTATAAGAAAATGAAGCTTGAGTGGTCTAACGCTTATAAGTTGAATTTTTAAGAGTTGAAGGCTAGGTTGACATTTGTTCCATGTTGACTTTGTTTGATGGTTCTGAAGGGTTTTTTGTGTATTGTGATACTTTAATAGTTGGTCTGGGTTATGTTCTGATTCAGCATGGTAATGTTATAGCCTATGCTTCCAGACATCTTAAGGTGTATGAGAAGAATTATCCATCCCATGATCTTGAGCTTACATTTGTAGTTTTTTGCTTTGAAGTTATGAGGACACTACTTGTATGGGGTGCATGTAACTGTCTCCACCGACCATAAGAGTTTGAGATAAGTGTTTGATCAAATGGAGGATTTTAATCTTGTTCTGAGGAGATGGCTTGAGTTTTTGAAGGATTATGACATGACTGTAATGTATTATCCTAGTAAGGCCAATATAATTGTTGATGCACTTAGTAGGTTTCCTTTGGGGAGTTTGGCATATCTTGATGTAGATAAGAGAATTTAGCTAGAGAGGTTCATAGGCTTGCACACCTATATGTTAGATTGATCGGTGCGGATGATGGTGGAATACTTGTTCAGAATGCTTTCAAGTAATCTTTTGTTGTAAAGGTGAAGGAGAAGCAAGATGGTGACACAATTTTAGTTAAGATAAAAGATGTAGTCCATAAGAGTAAGGTTCAAGTTTTCTCCAAAGGGGTAGATTATGTTCTTCGTTATCAAGATCACTTGTCTGTTTTAGCAGTTGATGATTTGAGAGAGAGGATTATTCAGAGGCTCATAGTTCCCAGTATTCTATTCATCTTGGAGCTACTAAGATGTATAGAGATCTTAGGGAGGTATAGTAGGGGGAAGGTATGAAGAAAGACATAGCGGAGTTTGTGGCTAGATATCCTAATTGTCAGCAAATAAAGGTAGAGCACCAGAGACAACAAGTGATATAGTATTTTGAGATTCCGATGTGAAAGTGGGAGGTGATTAAATTGGATTTTTTCATTGATTTTCCGTTATCACAGAGGTATGATCTATATGGGTAACAGTAGATCGAACGACTAAGTCTTATCACTTCCTACTTGTTCACACCAGTTATTTAGTAAAGTAATAGGGTAGGATCTACTTGAGGAGATATCTTATCGTGGTTTGTACTTTACATATCAATTTGGAGATTATTTTATAGAGGTTTGGGTATCTAAGTTCATTGAGTATAGCTTTTCATCCATAGACAGACGGGAAGGTTGAGAGGGCTATTTATACTTTAGAGGATATGTTGAGGGAGTGTGTAATTGATTTCAAGGGTAAGTGGTTTGATCACCTACCTTTCTTTGAGTTTGCATAGAATAAGAAGTATCATCCGAGTATTTAGATGGTTCTATTTGAGGCATTGTATGGGAGACAGTGTAGGTCTCTGATTGGTTGGTTTGAGGTTTGTAAGGCAGAGGTTGTAGGTCAAGAGTTTGATCTTAATGCTATAAAGAAAGTCCATAATATTCTAGAGAGGTTGAGGGAAGCACAGAGTAGATACAACTCATATACAGATGTGAAGAGGAGAGAGATAGAGTTTGATATTGATAATTGGGTATTTATGAAGGTGTCTCCTATGAAGGGATTCATGATATTTATAAAGAAGGGTAAGATGAGTCTGAGCTACACTAAACCTTATCAGATTGTGAGGAAAGTAATCAAGGTTTCCTATTAGTTAGATCTTCCAGAAGAGTTGGCATAGGTTCACCCTATGTTTCATGTGTCTTTATTGAGAATCCATGTTTGATAGTGCCAGTTAAGGATATCAATATTTGTGATAGTTTGACCTATTAGGAGGTCCCCTTTCAGATTCTTGATTGATAGGTTCATCGATTGAGGAAAAAATAGATAACATAAGTTAAGGTCTCTAGAGGAACCAAGCATTTGAGGAAATACTTGAGAGGCAAAGGCTAATATGATGAGCAAATATCCCATTTGTTTCCTTCTAGTTTGATTCCTTCTTAATGTAATAACCTCTCTATTCATCTTGTCTCTATTTTAGTTCATGATCATGTAGCATTACATGAGTCCAGTGAATGTATTCATGCATGAGTTGAGTAGACTATTGAGGTTGAGTTGATGTAGTAGTACATGAGTCCCTATTTGTGCATTATGTGCTATTTGACTAGTTTCATGTTGAGGTCAGTTGCTATATTTTGCATGTTTATCAGTGTAGATAGAAGAATTTACATAGTTAGTTTGACCAAATATAGTCATTGGATATCATACTTATGTCCAGTTCAATCAGTTTTCCAGTTTCAGCAGTTGAGTTCCTCTTATTCTAGATATAGCCTTTATTCGAAAATGAATGATATTAAGGGGCAGATAATGTAACACGTTGAATCTTTATTATAGTATATAAATTCCTAAATAGGTTTGGTATGAGTGTTTGAGGTGATTTAATGTCTTAACCATATCATAATACAAAGTTGAGTTCAAGGCTCTTTCAATATGCTTAGTTTTGATCTTACTCCATGCTTGGGTGAACTTTTGACGACTATGTCTTATTATACATAAAGTGTTAGGTGACCCATGACCTATCCAGAAAAAAGTCTTTGAGTCTAATTTCCCATGAAACAAACCAGGTGTCATTTTGAATTTAGAGTAAAAGGTTATGGGCATTATACTAAAGACTAAACTGCTGTGAAAATATTCTAGGTGCAAACTATGACTTGCGGCTTGCAGTAGCATGACTCATTCTTTCCAATGTATGACTCATGATGTAACTTATACAACATGACCAAAATCTTTCCCTTTTGTTTTGAAGGTTTCACGAGACCAAACCACGACCCATACTCTTCCAAACCATGACCCGTATTTCCCAAATTATACTGTTGAGGCTTAGAAACCAAAATCTTTGTCCCTTTAGTATGAAACCATAGCATGAGTCATAATATTGAATACCAAGACTCTTATTTTGGTGTCTCATTGTTTTTCATCCTTTTATAGTAGAAATATCCCACTTAATAACTCAACTGATGTGTCTTGAAATGCTACTTCACAAATCATGAAGTGCATCCGGCAGTATTCCCGGTATGTTTAATGAGGGTTATTTTGGGTACTCTCTTTGAATTTTTGGTCTAAACCCATGACATTTTGGCTTCGAAACATAACAATATAATTACCTACACCCTAACTTCATTCATCTTTTTGGCTAAATCAAATTAAGGGTTTTTCTACCAACTTCTCCAAAGAGGCAAGAACTAGAGTATTTCATAGAGACTTCATTATAGTAGCTTGGTAGTTTAATTTTATCCATAAAATTACTTCTAATAAGGTATGTGGACTATGAAAAAGGACTCCTATCATCCTTGTTCCCTAAAACACTTTCCTAAATAAGGTTTTGAAGATGTAGAAACATGCTAGGGTTCTTATTTAATTCTATAAACGATGATTCCCTGAAGTGATGAGTTACTTGATGTTTTTGAGTTAGAATTAGGAAGTTTATATGATGATTATTTAATTAAAAATTCTTCATGAATTATCTTATTTCATAATTGAAGTAACAGAAAGAAAGAAGCTTTGAGATAAGAGTTGATAATTATTTTCAAGGTTTATTCTTAAAACATGATATGAGGTTTGTAGTGTCATAATTACTTGAAATTTTACATTATTTTTAATATGATGTTGTAGCATGTCTAAATTGACTATTTTGGCTAATTAATCCTAGTTAAAGAGAAGTAATGAAGCATGATCAAATTGAATAGTATTTTGTCTAATTAGACCTAGTTGAAGGAAAGCATTAATATTTATGCTTAAAATTGATGAGTTGATCAGTAGAATGTCAATGAAGAGTTATAGTTGACTAAGTTTACCCGATCAGTGGTGATTGATAGATGTGAAATCTTGATTAGTGGTTTTTCGAGAAAGGGAAAATCCACTAGTCATGGAATAGTTGAAAGCGAACATTTGAGAGTGAAAAAAAGTGATAATATTTATAGGAGGAGTATTAGCACCGAGGGCGGGCAAGTAAAGGTCCTAATATCCAAACCTGAATGTCCTAACATGGGGATCATATTTATATCGATTTTGATATCCCTTAGTTGTACCTACTAGTCTAATTGGATCTATTAGAGTAGTTGTAGTGCTCATATCCTTTTGAAAGTTATGAGGGACTTTCTACATGGGGTTATATATATCCCTAACGCTTTATGCCTGAGTTATGTCGGTTATAGAAATTCCCATAGAGTAGTAAAATTTAGCAGCTTGAAAAAAGGAAAAAGTGACTGTTTGAAAGGAAGAAAGTGAAAGCTTGTTTCTACCTCAGTATTTATATTTTGTTCAAAACTAATTAGTCATGTTGTTTTTGTCGAGATTACTTGATATATGAGAT
>JBDJHY010077203.1:0-13824 GCA_039654485.1 Withania somnifera
AGAAGAGTTATTTAGACTGTAGATATTGTTCCTTGGATTCTATGTTGATAATTGTGTGTTCTTGTAGGTATTCAAAATGTTTCATATGAGTTAGCCTTGCCTTTGATGTTTTTATCTATGCATCTGGTTTTCCATGTGTCTATGTTTAGATATAATATTCCTGATAAGTCTTATGTGCTTTGTGTTAATATAATTCAGTTAGATAAGGAGATTATGTCCATTTTGGATAGAGATATGAGGAAGTTAAGGTCTAGAGAGATTATAGTAGTGAAGGTTTAGTAGAAGCACTATCTGGTTGAAGAAGCTACTTGGGAGATAGAGAGTGAGTTGTAGACCCAATATCTTCATCTGTTTGTGCCTTTAGGTACTCCCTTCTTTTTGATTTTCATGGATGAAATTATTTTTATTAGTGGGTGTTGAAATGCACCTGCCTATCATTTTTATGTTATTTTTCTTTTCTAACATCTTAGAATTTTCCTATAGTGGTCCCAAGTCATTTATGATTTATTAGGATTGATGATTCAACTTCTGGGTCATTCATTTGTATTTTTTGTAAAATTTTCCTATTTTAGAGTGTTAACTTTAATATTATTGACTCCACTGAACATTTCTTAAAAGCTAACTCAGAATTTAGTTTTGACAGTATTGCTAGCTTTCGAACATAGATTTTTGTCTAGGTGGACTCTTAATTTGTGTATGAAAGCCTTTGTTGCGTTTTATCTCATTTTTCATATTTTATATGCTGCAGAGGTAGAAAGTTTGATTTGGTCAACTCTAATGATAGAAAGAATTAGATTAAAAATTCAACTATGGCATCAACTTTGGAAAGTCAAATTTGGGTTAGGTGGGCTATTCATTCGGGACCAAATCTAGCCTGGCTAAATTTGAGTTCTCACTTGGAATTCTAAAAATTTGAGTTGATGGTTGACTTTAGTCAACATTTTGCAAAATCGATCTTAGATTGGAATTTTATTTGTGTCATTGAGTATAGAATGTACATATAGTTAGCATATCTGATTTGAATTCATCGGGTTCTGAATGCATTCTGAACTATCATTGTAGTTTTTTATTTGCTGGTTTTTTCTGCACCTGCTATCACTGGTGTGCCTGGATACTTTTCTTTGCAATCATGATGTCTCCCTGCGATTTCATAATATTATTATTTCTACTCTTCGTGATCGAGACCTAGTCCACACAATTATAAAGAATTGACCTTTCCCTCTAATCAAGTTTTGTCATTGCGATTGTGTCAACCCTATGCAATTGTGATACCTTCATATCTTACATTCGACATTTTTGGTAAATAGTTGTACGATCGTGATGCACTATTCACGTGGGTATAAATATTAAACCCCAAATTTAAGCTTTAAATTTCATCATCTTCTTCATTCAAATTTGATATTCCACCATTGATTCTTCTTGGGTTTCATACTTGATCTTGGGGAGCCTTGCAGATCACATTTATCACTTTTTTTATTATTGGTAAGTGTTCACTCTAATTTAATAAAATTTCATCCCTACTTTTTGAATTTCTTGATCTTGTTCTTTACTTTATTCATCGATTCTAGCCTGTCCGTTTAATCCCAATTTTTGGGATATGTATTCCCTATGTAGAGTGGAATGCATTGATATACTTTATCTGGAATTTTAGGTTGTCAGGCCTACTTACCCATTTTGACTCAGATTTTGGACCGACCTAGAATCTTTTCTTTATGGGTATAATTTGATTCCTTTTAATATGTTGATTGTTAATTTGTTAGTTTTGTGATTGTGAGGTTTTTGGTACTATTTAGGCAAATTTCCAGTATTTTCAAGCTTATTCTTCAAACTTCAGGTAGGCTATAACTTACCTATCTTAGACTGGGTTTATATTTTAGATAATAGTAGTATTTATATTATCCTTAGGTTTGGATTGGTACCTTTTACCCTATCCACTTCTTTTAGTTTAGTTCTTGTCTTTCACTTTTGTATTATGATATTATTTAATTTACCATTATAGCCTTGTATTATCCTTGTGTTGACTCTAGAACATAGATGATGAGTTTATAATGTCCATAAGTCGCTAACGTCGACTAGCTAGTTCTTTGTTGTTGTAGTGATACTGAGCCTGTACAGGGACACTAGGGATGATTGTGATCTATGGATTGTGGTTGTGCACGACATTATCATGAAAATAGGTTTTCTATGCATTTGTTTTTATTGTTTTATGGCCAAGTTCCCAATATCACCCATTTTGAACCTTGCATGGCATTGTGGATATGTTTTTAGTATTATATAATTTAAATTGATATAAATTAATTGTTATCACTGGTTTTTGATGATAAAAGGTTATGGATAGATTTATCTACTATTTTAGTACTAATACTAGACTCGATTATGCCAGAGCGCTAGACATTGAGTTTTCTACTTATTTTAGACTTTGACTTAGTCAAGCACAACTTTTGAGACTTGATATCATTCTTATAGAACTGTTAGAGGTCCAAGTATGTACATGAGATTATGAATTATATGCGGTTGTACCTCTATGGACCTTACCTTTTGTGACCCAATTTATCAGATCATGAGGGCACCTACATCACTCTATAGTAGAACTACTTAACAAGCACGTGAAGCATGAATAATACACTATAAGAAAAATATAATATATAAGTGAATGATAGTGATATGTAGAAATGTAAGTCAATTCAATAATACCCCAAAACCTGATTCCTAGTATAATGTGCCACTAATAGTACAATTTCTAAAATAGAAAATATATATAGTCTGTCTTGAAACAAGTAACAAAATGAGATATAGATAAAGATGAAAGACAAACTCCAAACTCCTAGAGTCATCCTCTCTCTCTGCAACAAAATCACACCCTGAACTTAGGAATTAACATGAACCACTTCTACTGGGGTTTGCACCAAAAAGATGCAGAAGTGTAGTATGAGTACCAAAGCAAGGGGTACCTAGTTCTATATAAATATCTTTTAAGGTGGAGAGGATATGTCATTTTTGTCTGGGTTAGATTTTGAGATTCACAGGGTTGCTAAGGTATTGGTTACTAAAGGGTTATCCGTTCATACTATTCTTGGGCTTGCTCATACTATGTAGGATCTCATTCGTCGTGAGAGAGGTATAGAGTACTACAGGAACCATCATAAGGTTTTCTTTAGTTGTTCGAGGCATAGTGGTTGAGGTTCTTCTTTATAGGTAGGACCCCATCTTCGAATCAGTAGTAGGGGAAGTCTAGCCATCCTATTCAAGATTCTTTTTGGACTTCTAGTAGTGGTTTGTAGGGTTTTAAGAGTCAGTCTTTAGGTCAGTAGTCGAGGGTTGTTACCTCAGGTTCATTAGGTCATTATCGATATTATGTTCTTCTAGGTCCTCTCATTAGGGTAGATAGATAGGATCATGTTATACATGTGGCAGTATGGGAAACTTGGCCAGAGATAGTCCCCAAAAAGGTATTTTTAGCTCGTGATTCAGTATCCTACTATGCCATCTCCTATTCTAACTTTGCCGTTCAAAGACATGCTATCTTAGGGCAGGGGAAATGGTGCTCTAGGTTGTGGTTCTCCTTAGTGTGGTATAGGTGGTGGTTTCCATCATTTTTTTGCTATTCAAGGTAGACCAAAGAAGGAGGCCCCTGATCCTGTTGATACGAGTACTACCTTTATGTATTATTATCCCCCTTTAGCTTTATTTAATCCAGGGTCTACTTGCTCTTATATGTCATCTGTTATGCTCCTTATTTGAGTATGGCTAATGAGACGTTGTCGATGCCATTATCTATCTCCTCCTTAGTAGGTAATTCCTTAGTAGTGGACTATTTTTGATATCCTATTCTTTCATTATTGGGGTGTAGTGAACCTCATTGTCATTTATGATAAATACATGATATTTTGAATTCTAGAGTAGTTTAGTAGTTTCCCTAGGTTATTTATGACTTGTTGGGATCGGTAGTTCGGATCCCTGATAGCTCAGTTGAGAAATATCTCCAATTGGTTGTTTTAAAGCTCAACTAAGAACTCGTTGAAAAAAGTCAACTTTTCTTCAAGATGATCTCGAAATTAAATTTTGATAGTTTCATCAGCTCCTGAATGCCAAATAATGCCGAGATTGACCTTAAGTTTGTGTTTTGGCATTTCCATTTGCAATTTATGCCCATTTATGGAATTTAGTTAAGTTTAAGGCTTAAAGTGGAGCTTGGGTGGGTTTTTGGTGTTCGGAGTGTCAGATCAAAATTTTGATGCTTCCATCAACTCTGGATGGTGAATTCTATCTACTAAGAGTGTTGGTGTTTCTGTTAGTATGCCCGATGTAATTTTGAGTATCATAGAAAGTAGTGCATTTCGGCTATTCTTGGTTTGAGGGGTCATTTTGCTTAAACGACCTCGGATGGATGTTTCAACGGTTCCATTGGATTCAAAATGTTATTTCCATGCTGATTACATATTTGGTTTATTAAAATTGGACTCAAAAAACTCATTCTAAGCCCCTCGAGGTTCTTGATTAGAGTTGGTGTAAAATTGCAGGCATAGACTACCACTGCGAAGGGGGGGGGGGTCAGACCTATGAAGTTTGCCCCTGCAAATGTGGGGTTGCCCCAGGGGACCTCACCTCTACGACCAAAGGCTGCCCCAGCCACCCAAAAGCTGCCCCTACAACATTAGCAGTAATATTAAATAACTGCAACCCCTTCAGTCATTCCATTTAGAAAACCCAAAACTCAACTTTTCTCCCAAATTTAAGGCATAAACCTATGGAAAACCCTTCAAATCTTAAAGATAAAGTTCTGAAAACGTTCCTTGCATCATCCCTACTTTCGGTAAGTTCTTCTTCTCCTTTAATTTGTGAAATTCTTGGGTTCCTCTATTAACGAACCCCAATTGATGAAGTTGATAAAAATATGCCATAATGTAAATATTGTTGATTAATTCTTCGTTCCCCTAGTATATTTTGCTTCTAGTATCGTTAATACACCAAAATTCTAATGTTTAATCCATATACTTGTCGTTTGGGATATTTTGAAGCCCTTCCCGCACTCAAATTTTGCTCAAGTTTTGAGCATGGGTTCCTGGCAATGTTCAAAATCCTATAATGAAGTTTATTTTGAGTTTCAGTGAGTGGGCCCTGCAAGCCCAATTTTAGGCCCAGACCAAAACTTAACATAAATTATACTGTTAGACTTGTATTAACATATATAATACTTTGACACAAGTTTTAGATCATTTGGAGCTCGTTTGATATCAGTTGGAGTAAGATTCGTGAATTTGCAGCATTTTACCATCGGACGACAAGTAGGCTCCGTGGGGCCATCTCTGGATCTATAACTTTAATAATTGTACTAAATAACATTCGCAGGTTGTGTATCTAGGTAGATATAGTGATCCTATACCATTTTGTTGTTCGTTCCATATTGATATTTATATTTTGGCATCCCATTAATATGGTGCCTGTGACTTAGAAGTTGTCTAGATACCTGTGCAAGGGATAGAAAATTTTTATTATATGATCACATGTTTATATATATACTATTTGATGTGTTGTGCATTTATGACATGAGAGGTTAAGCCTATGGCTCCGACAAGTGTGCATTGGGGCTTGGTCAGCATCACCACTTGAGTATGCATCCATGATGGCTAGAGTTTGATTTTGGAAATAAAGATGGATAATGACATAAATCAATAATGATAATATTTTAATAATAATATAAGCAATAACCTTTTTAACTGTTTTAGACTCAGCGTTGTATCGAGCACCTGATAATACTATTTTCACTGGTTTTTGTCCAGGCTTTACATCTTGGTATTGGGAAATATCATTTGACTAATTCATATTGGAACTTGAGACCGGTTTCGTTTGGTAGTGAGTATAGTAGCTGTCACTTGAGTTCATCATCGTACGACAGTGAGTACAACTTTTGACAACCTATCACATTACTAATTATTGATACGTGATGATACCTGATCTATTGAGAATATAGGTGATATAATTATATTAAGGCATTGTATGCCCTGGCTTTCCAAGTACTAGATATTATACATGGTGCATACCTCTATGGACCTTGCCTCTGGGCTGAGACGACACAGAGGAGGGGGTATATTTCAGAAGCGGAGATATACAAGGAATATTTAGGATAGCCTTCCATGGGTTCTGCCTACTGGGCTTAAGGGTATCGGAGGAGATGCGTACACAGGCTGGTTACTTCATGTGGTTGTATTTACTTTTTTGCACTTGTTTTCTTTAGTTTACCCTGGATGAGATGCAAGGCCTAAGGTGAGCATGACTTCTGTATTTAGCTTATATATTTTTTTGTTGCTTTACTGTGTATTTTAGGTAGTGTATTTCATAGGCATGTTGCTTATATTGGTTATTGTGCATGGTAATCCCTTATCAGTTTTTCCTTTTACTTAAGGTTACCGATATACCTTCCATGTTCTCCTCTAGTCTTCTTTGACTCCTATTTATTGTATTATTATTCACATATACAGTTGTACGGACTCTGGGTATGTTTCCCTCATTGCTTAAGATCCTGTTATGTGATTAGCTAGAGATACATGTCTATTTGTACCTGATTCTTATTTGAGTGGCTAACATACCTTGTTGTACTATTTGCTTTTGTGACTCCCTTTATTGCCTTCTATTATTTACTTTTTTTATTATTGTTATATGGCTAGTGGGCCCTCGAAGCCTACTAGGTACAGGTAATTTCGGTAGCCTGTACTTATACTACACTTACACATGTGCAGATCCGAGTACAAGTTCCCGACTATGATTACAGCTAGTTGTTCGTGGAGTTTTCATTCTACTTCAGAGATTCTGGGTGTGCTTGGCATCCAGCTTTTACCTGATTCTCTTTGGCTTTGTCATTTCTATTTGATCTCCATGTATTTTGGAGACACAGTTGTATTATACATTTTAGATTTCTTGTTCCTATACTTAGTGGTTCATTTGACACTGATACCGGGGTTTGGGAATTTCTGTTGACTTTATTATTTCCTATTTATTCACTATATATACTGCTACTTGAAACTTGTTCTTTCTAACAATGATATAGTAGTCCTCAGTTTCAGCTATGGACTACAGGGTTGGTTCTTCCACTGGTGGGATAGTAGGTGCCACAAATTCCGTGAAATCGGGTCGTGACATGGGGAGTTTGAGACTTGGGCTGATTTGATATTGTTGAATATGCTTGATTTTGATGTCATACTAGGTGTAGACTAGTTATCCCCTCATAGAGTGGCCATGCATTGTTATGCCAAGACCATGACTTTTCTCTGCTCGGCGTGACCTCGCTCATATGGAAGGATTCAGTTAGTTATGTAAAGATATGGACCATATCTTGCATGCATTCTAGTCACATAGTGTCTCATGGTGTCTTAACTTATCTTGCATATGTTAGAGATGTTAGAGTTAGTTTTGATTCTACGACTCCTGAGTCAGTACCTGTTTTTAGTGAGTTTGCTAATATTTTTCCAACCAACCTCACTGACCTGCCACATGAGCAACACATCAAATTTGGTATTGATTTAGAGTCGGGCTCCAGTGCCATTTCTATTTCTTCATATCAATAGTACATGATGAGCTGAGAACTCAAGACTCATCTTCAGTACTTGTTAGATAAAGGTTTTATTTTCCCTAGTCTTTCACCTTAGGGCTCTCCTATTCTGTTTGTGAAGAAGAAGATGATTTTATATGCAAATGCATCGACTATAGGAAGCTTAATAGAGTGAATGTGAAGAACAAGTATCCTATGCCTCGTATTGATGATTTATTTGACGAGCTTTAGGGTTCTGCTATCTTTTCTAAGATTAATTTGAGTTAGCGTTATGATTAATTTAGGATATTAGAAAGATAGCATTTAGGATGCGATAAGATTATTATGAATTCCTTGTGATATCTTTTGGGTTGACTAACGCGCTCGAAACCTTTATGGTTTTTATGAATTTTGTGTTAAATCCATATCTTGATTTCTTTGTTATTGTGTTTCTCGATGACATATTTGTGTATTCGAGAAGTAGATAGGATCATTAAAATCATTTGAGGATTTCTCTTTAGACTTGAAGATTTTAGCAACTTTGTTCTAAGATCTCAAAGTGCGAGTTTTGTTTGAGTTGTATTTTTTGGACATATGGTGTCCAAAGAGGGCATTAGAGCAGATCAACAAAGATTACAACTATTTTTTATTTTCCTAGACCGATTAATCCTACTGATGTGAGTAGCTTTTTTATGCTTGCTAGCTATTACTATCGTTTTGTTGAAGGGTTGTCTTCTATAGTAGTGCCTTTAACTAGATTGACTAGAAAGGATGTTCCTTTACAATGTTCTGATGAATGTGAGGCTTACTTCCATAGGCTTATGGCTATTTTTACTTTTGCTCCTGTGTTTACTTTACCCATTGAAGTCAAAAGTTTCTTATTCTATTGAGATGATTTCGGTATGGGTCTTGGTTGTATTTTAATGCAGCAGGGTCATGTGATTTCTTATGCTTCTAGACAGCTTAAGGTTCATGAGAGCGACTACCCCACTCATGCCTTAGAGTTGGCGTTGGTAGTTTTCGTGCTGATGATTTGGCGCCACTTCTTGTACAGAGTCCATTGTCGGATATTGATTGATCATCGTAGCCGTCAGTATATTATGAGTCAGATGGAGCTTAATGCTTGCCAGCAGACATGGATTGAATTGTTAAAGGACTACGGTGTTTCTATTTTGTCTTACTCGATCAAGGAAAACGTGGTAGAGGATGCCTTGATCTGAAAATGTCACGACCTAATTTCACAGATCATGATGACACCTACTATACCACCAGTAGAAGAACCAACCCGTAGTTCAAAGTCGAAGTGGAGGACTACTAAATCAAATGCGGAAAGTACAAGTGTAATCAGAAGATAAATAAATGCGGAAGTTTAAAGAATCAAAGTACATGCCCAAAACCCAGTATCAGTATGAAAAGAACCGCTAAGTACAGAAACAACAAATCCAAAATGTCTAATACAACTGCATCTCCAAAATACATAGAGATGAAATATGAATTCCAAAGATGAAGAGAAGCAGGTAAAAGACGGACGACAAGATCACCCTGAATCTCTGAAGTAGTAGATGGAATCCAAATGAACAACTGGTTATAATCAAGTCGAGAACTTGTACTTGGATTTGCACATGTGCAAGTGTAGTATTAGTATAAGCTGCTGAGGCAACCCGTACACAGTAGGCTTCGAGGGCCTATTGGGCACATAACAATAATAAAAGCAATAAATAATGAAATACAATAAAGGGGAAATAGAAGCAATTAGCACTACAAGGAAAGATAACTACTCAATTAAGAATCAAGTACAAGTAGACATCTATCGCTAGCTAATCACATAACAGGATCTCAGGCAATGAACGAAAATGTACCTAAAATCCTTGAAACGATATATACAAATAATAATTCAATAAACATGAGTCAAAAAAAGACATGAAGAGAATATGGATGGTATACCGATAACCTCATGTAAAAGAGTAAATGACTGAATAAAAGTGCAAAACACAAAATCCCACATAGCATGCCGTAACAATTAACTAACAATAACAACTAAGGAATAAAAAGAATAATAAAGTAATGCAAATAAATGCTGACAAGTCCCCCAGAAAGAAGCGCAGCGTACACAAAAACACGCTCACCCGTAGGGATCACCATACTACTAGGGGTACACTGAAGAAAAAATGTATGGAAAAGTAAATACAATCATATGAAATAACCAGTCTTGTGTATGCTCCTCCTCCAGTACCCTAGGCCCGGCAGGCCGAACCCATGGAAGGCTAACCTAGATATTCCTAGTATAACACTCCTCAATCCTAAACCCCATTTTGTGTTAGCTGCAGCCCAGAGGCTAGGTCCATGGAGGTATATCACCACGTACGACCTCTAACGTAATCATGAACTCACATCCAAAATCTCAGAACCTTAGAGGTATCAATAGTCTGGCATCTCTTGCTGAAATATGAATAGTCTCTTCAAGCCATCCTAGGCAAGTCAATGTGTACAACGCCTGTATATCATAGTATCACCAATATGCTCAATAGATCAGGTATCATCAAGTTTCCATAACCAGTAGTGCCATATTTGTCAAAAAACTATACTCACTGCTGTACGATGATAGAATCAAGTCCTAATGGCTATGCTCACTACCAAACTGAGTCGGTCTCAAGTCCCAACATTTATTAATCAAATATTATTTACCGGTGCCAGGATGAAATCCTAGACTAAAACAAGTGAAAATATTATTGCCCAGAGCTCGATACAATGCCGAGTCTAAAAAATTTAAAGGCCATTTACTTATATTGTTATTAAATATTCCAATTTATCAACTTATATCACTATTTATCATTATTGCTTAAACCAGTCTCTAGTATTTGTGGCTCAATAATCACGTGAAGATACTGACCCAGCCTTAATTCACTCTCATTAGATCCATAGGCCTAAAATCTTATGTCATGAGTGCATAACATATCAACAAGTATATATACACCCACATATGTTCATGTAATAACAGTTATCTATGCCCTACACAGGTATCTCTAGACAACTTCTAAGTCACAAGCACCATATCAATCAGATGAAGAAATATAAATATCAACATGGAATGGACAAAAGAATAGTACAGGATCACTATATTCATGTATCTATCCAACCCTGGATGCTATTTATTACAATTATTAAAGCTATAAACCCAAAGATAGCCCTATAAAGCCTACCTGTTCTGCGAAGACAAAGCACTGCGATTTTAAAAATCTTACTCCGACTGATATCAAATGAGCTCCAAATGATCTAAATTTTTTTTCAAAGTATTCTATATGTTAATATGAGTCTAATGATATAATTTATGCTAAGTTCTGGATTGGGCCTAAAATGGTCTTGCGGGGCTCGCTCGCTGGAATGAAAAGCAAACTTCAGTAGGGGGTTCCCAATATTTCTAGGAACCTGTGCTAAAAAATTGAGCACAATTCAAGTGTGGGAAGGGATTCAAAACAGCCCGGATAGATTAGCCCTTAACGGGGTTAAAAATACAATTTTGAGTAACTAAACGTTAGATTTTTTTTGTATTAACGATACTAGAAGTAATATATACACAAGGAATAAAGAATTATGCAATAATTTATGTGTTGTGGCATGATTTAATCAACTTTATCACTTCAGATCATCGATGGAGGAAACTAATGAAATTAAATGAAGAAGAACTTACCCCAAAATGTGTAGGAATCAATGAACAACAACAAGGGAATTTCTCTTAGCCTTGAAATGATGTTTGGGAGAGGTTTTTGTCTCTGGAATTGAAGATATTGCAAGGTTTTTGCTGAAATAAAATTTTGGGTCATGCAAGGGTTTTTATAAACTACTAGGGATTTAACTCATCGTGATCGTGTAGAGTACTAGGGGATTAGGCATCGTGATCACATGAACTGCCTCACAGTCGTGTAGAATCACTAGCCAATGAATCACGATCATGTGGACTATGGCCGCGATAGTGAAGAACAAGTGATTCTTGCACCAGTTGCAGGTTTGACAGCAAAATCAAGAAAATAAAATGCTTTGAATCACCACTCGAAATGCATTTGGAGTCTAATTTATGCAAAAAAAACTATGCACACACACCCAAAATGACATTGTAGACTCAACGATGTAGACGAATTTGGAATCCAAGGTCATATCAGATAAATGTTGACCAAGTCATCAATTAAGCTAAAATTCAAGAATTTTCCACCAATACCTCGAAAATGAAACGACAAGTACGGTAAATAATCCAACACATCCAATACCCTAAAATCATAATTTTGGAACTGATAGTAGCGTTAGAATTTCAATCTGACACTCCGAACCCTAAAATACCACCCAAGCTCCAAGTTAGTCCTTAAACATAATCAAAATCCACAAATGGGCATAAGTTGCAAACAAAAAACTTCAAAACACAAACATAAGGTCAATCCTAACTTTGTTTGGCATTCTTGAGCTAACGGAACTGTCATAATTTAATTTCAAACTTATCTTGAAGGAAAGTTGACTTTGATCAATGAGTACTTAGTTTTAGGCTCTAAAAAAGGAAATTTGAGATATTTCTCAATCGATTCGCCAAGGATCCAAACTACCATTCCCAGCAAGTCATAAATGACTTAGAAAAACTACCAAAAATCTCTAAAATGCAAAACATTGCGTATTTATCATAAATGACCATGAGGATCATTACAAAAAGGTGGTGAGTATGGGTAGCTTAGCTTCTTTATCAGTTTTTGAGAGGTCTTTTACCTTAGAAATCTAATATTTGGCTTATCAATTGGGTAAAATTGAGATTTCATATTCAGGTTGTATTCTTTCGATTTTTAAGGCCCATTCTTCACTGGTTGTTCAAATTCAACAGTGTTATATCGAATATCTAGATTTGGTTTATATTCATGACCAGTTGTTGGAGGTGAGCCCCATAGAGCTACATTGGGTTTAGATGGTATTCTGAGGTTTAAGGGATAGGTTCGTGTTCTTAGATTTGATGATTTGATTAAGTTGATCCTCTATGAGGCCCAAAATTCCCTTTATTCTATCCTTCTAGATGCAGTTAGGATGTATAAACTTGAGGCAGATTTATTGGAGGTGTGGTAGGAAGAGGGATATAATTGAGTTCGTTTTTATGTGCTTGAACTATCAGTAGGTTAAGTTTGAGCACCAAAGGATGAGTGGTTTAATGAATAGGCTTCCATTCTCGAGTGGAAGTGGGAACGAATCAATATGGTTGTTGGTGACATGATGACTAAGAATGTAAACTTTTTTCCTATTCCTACTTCTTATAGTATGGAGAAGTTAGCCTTTATTTATCTTTAGCAAGTGGTTAGACTTTATGGAATACCAATTTCTATTATCTCTAATCGTCGTACCCAATTTACATCTCAATTTTAGAGAGCGATTCAGTGTGGTATGGGTATCAAGGTTTATCTCAACACAATATTTCATCCCCAGATAGAAAGTTAATCTGAAAAGACTATTCAAGTTCTGAAGGATATGATGAGGGCTTCTGTTTTTTATTTTTGTGGTTTTTGGATTAGAATTTGGCTTTGTAAGAGTTTGTGTATGATAAAAACTTCCATTCTATTATTCAGATAGCTCTATTTGAGTCTTTGTTTGATAGGTGGTGTCTTTCGCCTATTGGTTTGTTCAATGGGTTTGAGTCAAGATTATAGAGTACGAATCTTCTTCAGAATGCTTTAGACAAAGTTTGGTTGATTTAGGATAGAATTTAGGCAACCCAGAGTAAATAGAAGAGTTATTCAGACTGTCGTGAATATGCCTTGGAGTTTAGTATGGGTGATCGAGTTTTCTTACAGGTATTCCCCATAAAGGGGTAATGAGATTTGGGAAGAGGGGAAAGTTCAACCCTTTTGAGATTTTTGATCGAATTAGTAATGTTTCTTATAGACTAGATTTTCCTCCTATGTTTTTAGTTGTACATCTAGTTTTTCATGTGTCTATGTGAGTGATACATCCCTGATGAGTAGTGCTTCATTATGATTCAGTTTAGGTGGATAAGGGATTATTAGTTATTAAGGAGCTAATGTTGATTTGGATACAGAGATAAGGAAGTGTAGATCTCATGTGATTTTGATGGTTAAGTTTCAGTGGAGAGATCATCCCATGGAGGAGGCTATGTGGAAGATCATGAGTGAGTTTAGTTCTTATTGTCTTCTTCTATTTGAGACATCAGGTATTACTTTGTTCGAACTTTGTGGGATGAAATTCCTTTTTAATAGTTGATTATGTAATGAACTTTATGGTTATTTTTGTAGATTTGCATTTTTTGCATCTTAGAGCTT
>JBDJHY010077313.1:0-13824 GCA_039654485.1 Withania somnifera
AATGATACCATACTAGTATATAGATGTACTGTGATAGTATGATAAATGATTGAAAAATCTCATGAAGAACTGAAAGAGACCTCAATGATACCATGCAAGTATATAGATATACTATGATGGTATACTTGAAGGACTAAAACATAACTTACTGATACGATACCAATATATAGATATGTTGAGATGGTCATACAGGATTTAAAAGTTTCTTTCTAAAGGATTGAAGTCTCATAATACTATGATAGTATATAAATATAGTGTGATGGTATCTTGAGGACTAAAGAAAACTTCAATAATAAAATGATATATATATGATATCATAGAGTAGTGAGTAGTGTCTTCTTGAAGAACTAAAATAGTCCCCATTATGTCATGTTAGTTTATAAATAAACTGTGATGGTATCATGGAGGACTAAAAAATATTTCACTGAAGAACTGAAGTATACCTCAGTAATACCCTGTCAATATATTGATATACCATGATAGTATCATCCTAATTTAAAAATCTCATTGAAGAACAAAATCAAACCTCAATGATATCATATCGTTATATAGATATCCTCTGATGACATATCTGAAGGATTGAAGTAGACCTAAGTGATATGGTACAAGTATATAGATATATTACAAGTATATAGATATATTACAATGGTATCATGGAGGATTGAGGAGTGTCTCATGGAAATATTGAAGCCTTAATGATAGTATGATAGTATATAGATATATTAATATTGTTTCATTGTGGACTGAATCAAACTTCATTAATAACATGATAATATATAGATATATTGTGATTATATGGTTGAGGATTGATAAGTGTCTTATTGAAAGGCTAACAAAGTCCTCTGTGATTCCATGTTAGTATACAGATATATTATGATGGTATTACGAATATTTATTGAATGGAGAAGAAATCTTCCATGATATACTGAGATGGTATCATAGAGGACTATTTTAGTCCTTTAATAAGACACTTATAATCCTTATTATAGCATGCCAGTATATAAGTATATTTTGATGATATCATGAAGGACTCAAGAATATTCTACTGAAGGAATAAAGTAGTCCTCAATGAAAATAAATAAAGCAAATCATAAATGAAAGAGGGAAAAATGAATGAAATTAGATTACTTATAAACACAATAAAAGAATTGCATAAACTAGAGAAAAAATAAATAAATAAAATGTAATGACCCTTGGGGTTATTTTCGTATTTTCGCAATTATTTCCTACTTAGAGCGTCCTCGTGACCGCCTCAAGTCATTTATGACTTGCTGGGATAGATAGTTTGGTTTCATAGTAGTTTCATAATTGTCCCCTTTATTTTTACAGCTTCCTCAAGCTCTAATTAGCTTATATGACACTGAATCGTATTTATGTCAATTTCGTTGGGTCCAAATTATTGATTACATAAAGATTTCATATATTGATTGTTGAAATGAGGCTCCATTCCCACCTCGTGTAATTTTGGTCTGGCTTAGGAAAAAACTATCAGTAAAACCATGTTATGGCTGCTAAGTTGGCCAGTTGGTGGGTCTATATTAATAATCTTCCTCTCTAATTTTCTTCATATTTCTCTCTCAACTTTTGTTGGTTTTTCAATTTTTCCATAGCAAAATAATCTCAATTAAGTTCTCATATCAAGGTTTTGGTCTGTGGAAATACATTCTAATGATTGTACGAACATTTCTATCGGGTAATTTTTTATTTTTTGTTACATAAAGTTTTGGGGCTTATATCTTCAATTACTACTGTTTGATTAAAACCTATCTTATACTACATAATGTATGAGTTGTGTTCTACGTGATGGTATTTGTTTCCTTTTTGGAACTACTAGGGTTTATAGTCCTATTTTTAGTTTGGATTTTGACACTGCTATTTATATAGAAATATGAGTCTTATTTTAATCATCCTGACACGTGGGTTATATTTTTCTATCTTCGTATGATTTTGAGCTTCATAGGTGATTCTTTGGATATTTAGGCATGCTTCTCAAGAATACCGCCAGAATCCAGGTATGATACGGTCTATATTATTACGGTCTACTTTATTCATACTGGTATTAGTATCGTATATACATGGTAATTAGCCATCTTGAGGCTGGGACTATTGATTGTAGCCCTATTATGTTTATCCTTACGGCCTATGACCTACTTAACTGGTTTGTAGCTTAGTAACTTGCCTGGGGCTATGTTGTCCTAACTGTGTGTTTGACGCTTACTTTGGAATGTAGTGTGGTTGGGGGAGGAGTATCACCTTTGGTGCATATTTTTCATACACTAACCCTGGAACATAGATTAGTCGGGAGGGGATTATACTAGTGGTTAGAGCTTAGTAGCTATCCTAATTTACGTTGGTAGCCTTAGAGCGATCTAAGTTGGATGATAATTTTGTATTCTACCTGAAGTGGTGCATATTATTTTGGAGTGTGTGTGGAGACTTGTACATAGATAGGTTGATACATCTTTGTAGGGTAGTTAGTAGCCTTATGGGAAGATATTATACCTTAGCCCAGTGCGAGCCTGGGAGTTAGTTGTATTAGATTAAGCTATGATAGCTCTGTGTCTCCTCTCTATGGGTGTGTACTAATCCCTAACGGGCACCCTCTAGGAAGTTGCAACATTTTTTGTGCGATTACTCGTGGCTCGAGACCGTAGGTGGGCTAGGAGAATAGGTACATTGTGACTAGGGATTTGCAGCCATTCTGTGTATCTAGGTTGTAGCCTCAGACCTATTTAGAAAATTATTTGATTCCTTCTTGTGAGCATGCATTAATATTTTGAAGGGTAACTAGATTTTGACAGAGTAAAAACTAAACATTCTTATACATATGATTACGGAGGTAGTATGAAGCCTTTTTCTCTGCACCACCTGATTAATCCTTACTGGAACTCAAATTTTTGGGTATTTCATACATGGAAATAGTTGGATTTCAGTTTGGTTCCAATTTTCTTATTTGGATGAACTTCAGTTACACTGAGATATGATATGGGGGTTTAGCCCGAGGCTTGTCACTTTTAACCTGATGACTATACCATCGATGGGCTTGTCATGAGGTTTGCATGCGGGCTCGAGTCCCTCCAAGGGACCGACCAACCTAGGTCATTATGTTTAGGAATGATAAGCAGCCTATGAGAGGGTATAGTATGGAGTAGTGGTATACAGTTTGAGTCATCCGTGGGCCCTATATTGTGTGCCTTATTTCTAGAGTAAGAGTGTGTGGGATTCTATTGTGACAGTTACTTTCCAAGCACCCCTTTTCATTGCATCCCTAAGAATTGATTTCAACTTTTCGATACTTATGAGGGGAATACCTATTAGGTTACTTAATTGTTTGGTTGTACTTACTGGTAGTATGGGATGTCAGTCGAGTTGTTTGCTAGTAAGATTTGGTTTGTACTTTCTATTTCTGGTAGGTACCTTTCGTGCACATGTTGTATTTGTTTTTAGCTTAGCTTGTTATTGGTTTTGTACTATCTTATTGATCCTTCCTTGTGATGGCTAAGTTGGAGTTCCAGGTGCATTTCGCATTTGTTCATGATTTTTTTATTGCCCAGGTTTTGTGTGTTATACCTAGATAGTGGCTTCCTTTCGTAATTTCTGGCTAATGTTGCAGTTACCCCTTCTCTTGTAAACTACATGTTAGTACCCTATTTGTTGTGGTCTCTCTTTACTTTACTTTACTTATGCTTACTTTTCTTGATTGGCCTGTGATACCTACTGGGTACCCGTTGTTTTTGTACCCATGCTACACTTCTACATCTTTTTGTGATGCAAATCATAGTATAAGATAGCAGAGTGAACAAGATCGTACGAGATAACTGATTCTTTTCTAGTATATTTTGGTGAGCAATTGACAACCTTGCTTACCGATTTTCCTTCCATTATCAGAGTTATCCTAATTAGATCCTGGATAGATTTTTTGTAGCTTTGTGAAGTTATGAGTTGTATTTTATACTTTCTTTATATAAAAACTCTACATCCATGATACCAGGTTATAGAGAGTTAGTTTCTATTGTGTATTTATATGTTATGTTTATGTTCTTCAATTCATCTCCCTTCTTCTTCTCTTTTGGTACTTGTACTAGCCCATCGCTTTAAGCTCTGGATCTGGGCTAGGCTTGTCGACCTGTGGGATGTAGTTGCCATCACAACTCAATTTTGGGTTGTGAAAGAGTGGTGTTAGAGCCCTAGGTTAATTGGTGTTTCTTGATTTAGGAGCAGAATTCTGGTAAAGTACTATAGATCGGCATGTAGACATTCATATCATATCTTCGAGAGGCTACAAGGCTCCTTCATAGGGATGATTTTTTTGACTATTTCGTTCGAGGTTTCACTGGATTTCATGTATATTTATCTTAGTTCTATTCCTCTACATATGATTCGTACGCGATCAATATTAATGTTCCCCCGTCCCGCAGAGTGCTCCAATTAGGGGTAGGGGTAGAGCTAGATCCTGTGGTCAAGGCCGAGATAATGTTGAGTAGAATGAGCTTGCACCCACAGATTTTCCTCAACCGTAGATACAACAACCTTTGGATGATGTTTTTAGAGACGTGGTGGAATATGATTTCTATGTTTTCTAGAGCACCCACTGATGAGGGTTAGACTATATACCAAGGAGTGGCATAGGGTACTCCAACTCCTCCTATTCAGCCAGTACCAGCAGCATCCACACTCCTTCATAACCTGTTCTAGAGGTATCATAGGTCCATCCTCAGCCTACAGTTCCTATTATGACTTTAAAGGACAGGATGATACACATTCATTTTATTTATATGGGGCCACTGAGGTTTTCTGGTGACTCCTTATGACTCCAGTGCAGAGTATGAGGAGAGGCTACAGGCTTTGGGTTTGAGAGAGACACATGGAGTCGATTTCATTGGGTATCAGTTAGAGGGTCGAGATAAGGCCTAGTGGAGAGCATATAGAGAAACCAGACCAGCAGGTCTGTACTTATTGCATACAGTCAATTCGTGGATGCCTTCATGGCTCAGTATGTTCCCGAAGTATTTGAAAGGAACTCAAAATTCATTTAGTCGACTTGCAGTAGGGATGAATGACTGTTTTTGAGTATGAGCCTCAAGTTGTATAGTTTTTTAGGAATAGCGACGATATAATTCCGATAGAGGCTGAGAGGGTCAACCATTTTATAGCCGGATTGAGATCGGGGTTACATGAAGATGTTGATTTATTGTTTGCTCAGGGTAGTCCATTATTAGCAATGGACGATCACACTCATAACATAGAGAGGTATCATATCTTGGCCTATGGGGTAAGCGACAAAAGACAGTGCTGCTAAGGAAATTTTAGTGGCTTTTGATCCTCTTTGAAATAGTATGATGGACGGAGACCACAGTAGCATCTTTAGTGCAATTACTCATGGCTCGGTACCGTATGTGGTCTAGGAGAAAAGGTACCTAGTGACTAGGGCTTTGTATCCATTCTGTGGATTCCATTTGGTATCCCCATCCCCAATTAGCCTATTGTTTAATTCTTTGTTGTGAGCACGCATTAATATTTTAATTGGTAACTGGATTTTAAAACAGTAATAACTGGAAGTTGATTTATTATACATTATATGTATCTATGATTGTGATGGAAGTATGGAGCTATTTTCTCACACCACCTGATCTATTTTTTCACTGGCACTCAGATTTCTAGGTATTTCCTATATGGAAGCAGTTGAATTTCACTGTAGTTCTTATTAGCCTACTTGGATGGACTTGAGTTCCACTTTGATATGATATACGGGTTGAGCCCGAGATTTGGCACTTTTTCCTTGATGAGAATACCATCATTAGGCTGGTTATGAGGTTTACATGCAGGTTTGAGTTCCTCGAAGGGTTTTGTTGACTTGGGTTGCTATACTTAGGGTATGATACACAGCTCGGGGGAGGGGTATACGAGGGAGTAGTGGTATATGGTTTGAGTTCTCCATGGTCCTATCTTGCCTACTTTATTTCTAGAAGAGGAGCGTGTGGGACTATTATGACACTTACTTTGGCGGAACGGCTTTGTATTGCATCCCTACATGTTGATTTATACTCTGTGAGACTTATAGGGGGAGTACCTATTGGATTACTTGGTTGTTTAGTTGTACATACTGTTAGTATGGGATGTCGACCAAGTTTATTTTTTTAGTAGGCTTTGATTGTTCCTTTCTATCTCTGGTAGGTACCTTTCATGAACTTATTGAATTTGTGGTTAACTTAGCTTGTTATTGGTTTTGTACTCTCTTATTGGTCCTTCCTTATACTGGCTACGTTGGAGCTCCAGGTGCATGTCACATTTTTTCATATTTTTTATGGCCCAGGTTTTGTATGTTATACCCTGATAGTCTCTTCCCTTCGTATTTGCTAGCTAATGTTGTAGTTACCACCCTCTCCCCTTCTATTGTACAATATATGCTATTAGCCTATGTGTTGTGGTCGCTCTTTGCCTTATTTAAGCTTACTTTTTCCCGGTTATCATATGATATCTACTAGGTACCCATTGTTAGGGTACTCATGCTACACTTCTGCATTATTTTGTGATGCAGATCAAAGAATGAGCCAGCAGAGCAGACATGATCGTGCGAGATAGTTGGTATTGTTCCAGGGGATTTTGGTGAGCAGTTTGCGACCTTGATGACTAGTTTTCCTTCTATTATCATAGTTTTCCTAGTTTGATCCTGGATAGTTATTTTGTAGTTTTGCCCCATTATGGGTTATATTTTTTTACGTTCTGTATATAGATGCTCTACAACCATGACCCAGGTTTTGGGGGAGTTAGTTTCGGTTGTGCATTTCTATGTTATATTTTTGTTCTTGGGTTTATCTCCCTTCTTCTTTTCTTTTGGTTCTTATTATTGTCCCATCATTTTATGCTCTTGTCTAGGGCTAGGCTTGTCTGCCGGTGGATGTAGACTCTATCTAGACTCAATATGTGCAAGGGCCCTGTTTGAATCTGATATGTCCAATCGGACCATACGGTTAGCCATTAAGTGAATGTCCAAGGCTAATAGCCTCTCTGAAGCTAACATGGAAGCCAAACTACCCATACTAATAGTATTCTGCCTTAAGGCATTTGCGGCCACATTCGCTATACCTGGATGGTATAGAATGCTAATGTCATAGTCCTTCAGGAGCTCGACCCATCTCCTCTGTCTAATAATGATCTCCTTCTGGCTCAGTATATACTGTAGGCTATGGTGATTGGTAAAAATCTTACAGTGAACTCCGTAGAGGTAATGTCTCCAGATTTTGAGCACAAAAACTAATGCTGCCAACTCCAAATAATGGGTGGGGTAGTTTCTCTCTGAACCTTTAACTGACTTAAAGCATAAGTAGTGACCCTTCACTGATGCATTAGTAAACATCCCAAACTAGTACCAAAAGCATCACAGTAAACTGTATACGACTGTCCCTCAACTGGAAGTGACAATACTGGCGTCGAATTGAGAAATTCCTTAAGCCTTAAAAAATTGCACTCATACTCCTTAGACCATCCAAAAGGAATACCCTTCTGGGTCAATCTAGTCATACGAGCTTATATAGATGAAAAACCATGTACGAATCGTCTATAATAACCATCTAACCCAAAAAACTATGGACCTTGGAGGGAGTAGTGGGTCGAGGCCAATCATGAATGGTTGAAACCTTCGTTGGGTCTACATTGATACTAGTTGGAGATATTCTAACAAAAACACACATTTTGAGAACTTTTCATAAAGCTTCTCAGCCTTCAAAGTTTAAAGTAGAACTCTCAAATGCTCCTCGTGCTTCTCCCAACTCCTAGAGCACCAGGATGTTATTACTAAACACAATCACAAAGGAGTTAAGGTACGGTACAAGAACTCTTGTCATAAGATCCATAAATACGACTAGAGCATTAGTCAGTCCAACGGCATAACCAGGAATTCATAGTGTCCATACAGGGCACGAAAAGCCATCTTTAGGATATCCCCAGCCTAAATCATCAGTTGGTGATAGCTTGGAATCAAGTATATCTTTGACATCATTGCAATGCCTTAAAGCTGATAAAAAAGGTCATTAATCCATGGCAAATGATACTTATTCTTAAAAGTAACTCTATTCAACTACCTATAATCAATACACATACGTATTTCCATATTTATTTTTCATAAATAACACTCCCCCTTTGGTGAAACACTAGGATCGATAAATCCTCTAGAAACCAGATCCTAAAGTTGAACACTGAACTCCTGGAGCTCGGCGTGATCCATGCAATAAGGTGCAATAGAAATAGGCCTAGTGCGTGGCTCAACCTCTATTGCAAAATTGAAAAGGATCTCGGGTGGGAGGCCAAGCAACTCATCAGGGAAGATATCAAGAAAATCTCTAACAACGAGAACAGACTCAGGAGAAAGAGGATCGAAACTAACATCATGGACATAATCTAAGTAATTTGTATAACCCCATGATAAGAATCTACTAGCCCTTCTACTAGATACTACAGGCACCAAGGAGTGGCTAATAGGACCCTGTCACACTGCCGTAGACACACCAGGCACAGACAAGGTCCTGGAAAAATAATCTAGGACTGCATGATGATAGGATATCCAATCCATGCCCAAAATCACATCAAAATCAACCATTTCCAAAGCCATAAGATCATTCCGAGTTTCCAACCCCCATATTGTCATAACATAAGCTCGGTGAACCCGATCCATCACTATAGGATCACCTATTGAAGTAGCCACACTTACGGGCATACGCAAAGGCTCACATATAACCCCAAAAGGGGTGCAAAGTACACAGACATATAAGAGTACATAGAACTAAGTTTAAATAGTACCAACATTGGCTAGTGAAAAACAAGTAATATACCTGTAATAACTGCATCTGAAACCTTTGATCGATCTCTATTAGGAACAATATAAAACTGACTGCGCCTATTACATATCCTCCTCTGTCTCTCGGTCCCCCGCCATGACCACCTTAAGTTGTTGTTTGACTACCTCTAGTTGGTTATGGTACTGCCAATAGAGACTCTGCACCTTTGATCTATTGAATAAATCACCCCGCATCGCAGAACTCTCTAGCGTAATGACCTACCTTACTATCCTCATAGCAACAACGGACTCTACCTCGACCAAAACCGCTAATTGGACCACTCTGGACACCACGACCCTGACTTATAGTGGATGTTCCCATGATTGGTTGGCTACTCTGATCACCACTTGATGATGGTAATGAGGCCTAAACTGCTCAACTAGGTTGTCCTTGATATTGATACTGCAACAGCTACTGCTGAGGTCTCCATCTATCATACCATCTCCAAGAGTATAAAGACCTACTAAAATCACCTTGGCACTATTATCTCATGTTGCCTCCCTCTTGGGCCAAGAGATGATGCCTCTATATGTTACGAGCATGATCAACCACTACTAACAATAGACTACCCTGAGCAATAAAAAACTCACCATCTTCCTGTAACTTTGATCTCAATCCAATTGTAAAATAGTAGACCTGCTCAGTCTTTATCAGTCTTATAGCATCCCCATTCCTAAAAAACTATGTGAATTGAGCCTCATACTTAGAATTTATCATCGATCCCTACTATAAGTTGAAAAATTGATCTTTGAGTTCCTCGCGAACTCTAGGGAACATACTGAGCCATGAAGGTATCCACAAACTGACTCCATGCCATATATGCAGACCTTAGTAATCTGCTCTCTCTATATGCTCCCACCAGTCCTTAGCCCAACCCTCTAATTGATACCCAATGAAATCAACTCCATGTGTCTCTCTCAAACCTAATTTTTCAGCCTCTCCTCACACTCTATAATGAACTCATAAGTATCCTGTCTAGAATCACCAAAAACCCTCAAAGGCACAATATGAATAAAATGACTGTGCATGTTCTTCTCCTCAAAAGTCATAATAAGAACTGCAGGCTAAGGCTAGTTTGGCAACTGAACTGGAGGTACCTTTGGAATAGGTTGAGGAGGAGGAACTGTGGTTGCCATGAGTACTAGCTAAACAAGAGGAGATATGGCACCCTATGTCACTCCCTGGGATGAAGTCTGACCCTTATTAGTGGGTTCTCTACAAAACATAGCAATCATTCGCTGCCATATGTATCTAAGTTCATCATCTAAAAATAGTTGTATTTGCGGCGGATTTATCTGTGGGTGTAGGCTAATTCCTCTCAACTCTATCCTGGAATCGCTCACGGGCTCTAGCTCTACTCTGGCCATAATTGGAGCTCTATATAGAGGCGAAGGGATAGCATCACCTTCAGGTGCTGACTGTGTATGAACTATCTGCGGAGGAATAGAACCGAGAAGAATAACTAAGAAACCAGTATAAACCTCGCATGAAAGAGTCATAAAAATCATCCCTGCAGCCTCCCGAAGATAGGATACAATATCTACATACCGATCTGTGGGACTCTATCAGACTCCTACTCCTTCAACCAAAAACCCTAATGAACCTATGGATCTAATACTGCACTATTATGTTTTGATCATATCCGACAGCACTAGTACGAGGATAGATCCTTGGTTATATTTGAGAGTTGGTTCTGAAGGGTGATTACTGCGGTGCATATTTAGACCCTGACGATGTATTATGTATGGGCAACTCTATCTGTGTTCCCATGGTGTATTATTTAATTCACAACATTCTTCATGAGACCCATTGTACCATATACTCTATACTCCGGGCTTTACGAAGATCTGTAGAGATTTAAGATAGCATTATTGGTGCATCCTCTGAGATCTGATATTACCGGGTTTGTTCCTGATGCTTGAACTACCAGCAAGTGAAGTTCGAGCACCATAGACTAGGGGTTGTGTAATAGCGACTCCCTATCCCTGGGTGGGAGTGGGAGAGGATTACTATGGATTTTTTTTGGACTCCCTTATACTTTAAGGGATCATGATTGTATATGGGTCATCATGGATTGATTGGCCGAATCCTTTTCTTCCTACCGACTTCATATTCTTGGAGTGTCGAGAGACTTGTCGCCTTCAGCTACATGGGTTGCTAGATTATATCATATCAAATCGGGGTACGTTGTTTACTTTGCAGTTCTAAAGGACTTTGTAGTGTGATATGGGTAAAGAGGTATCTCTGAATATGATTTTTCACGCACAGAAAGACAGATAGTCTGAGCAGACTATTCATGTACTCCAGGATATGCTTCTGTCTTGTGTTTTTGATTTCAGTGGTAGATGCTATCAGTATTTGGATTTGGCAGAATTCTTCTATAATAATAGCTACCGTTCTAGTATGCACCATTCGAGGCTTTACATGGAAAGCATTGCAGATCACTGATTTATTAGTACAGTAGTGTCGAGATCTTACCGTAGACTTCTGAATTGATTCGATATAATATAGAAAGAGTTTGGATTATTAAGGATAGATTACGGACAACACAAAGACGACAGAAGAGCTATGTAGACATTGTCCTCTAGAGTTCAGTGTTGGGGACATAGTATTCTTGTGGGTTTTTTTCCATGAAGGGCGTTATGAGATTTGGTCATAGGGGCAAGCTTAGCCCTAGGTTTATCGAGCCATATGAGATTACAAAGCAGATTAGTGAGGTTTTCTACCGATTAGCCCTACCTCAAGGATTGGTAGTTATTCATCTGGTGTTTCACATTTCTATGCTTCATTGTTATAAGATAGATCCATCCTTGTACTTTATCCTGAGTTAGTTCAGCTGGATGACCGATTGGCTTATGTTGAGCAGTCCATTTTGACTGATATGTGAGGCGGCAATATCCCAGTTATGAGAGTGTGTTGGGATCATTATACGGTCGAAAAGGCTACCTGGGAGACACAGACGGATATGCAAGTTCAATACCCTTGTTATTTTACTCTCTAGGTACTCTATTTTCCTTCTTAACTTTTGTGGACAAAAGTTCCTTTAGTGGTGGATGTTGTAATGACCCTTGGGGTAATTTTTTGTATTTTCATGATTCCTTTGTATTTAGAGCATTATAGTAACCACTCCAAGTCATTTATGACTTGCTGGGACCGATAGTTTGGTTTTTTAGCAGTTTCATTGCTATCTCCTTCTTATTTATAGCTTTCTTGAGCTATACTCAGCCTATACGACCCCAATTCGTCTTCCATCCATTCTGTTGGTCTGAAATAACAATCACAAAAAGATTCCATACATTGATTGTCAAAATAGGAATTTATTTCCACCTCGTGCGACTTTGGACTGGCTTTGGAAAACTATTAGGAAAACCCCGTTGTGGCCGATATAAGTGGATGATATATTGGCCACTTGAATGATAAATCGGCTAATCAGTGGGTCTATATGAATCATCTTTTGCTCAAATTTTCTTCATTTATCTCTCAAACTTTCTTGGTTTTATAGTTTTTCCATAGCAAAATAAGCTCAATTAAGTGCCCATACCAAGGTTTTGATCTGTGGAAATACGTTCTAGTGATTCTATAATTGTTTTTACCAGGTAATTTTTTGTTTTCTTTAACATAAAGTTTTGGGACTTATATCTTCAATCACTACCATTAGTTTGAGCCCTTTTTTGCACCACATGATGTATGAGGTGTGCTCTACGTGTCGGTAATATTATTTTGTTTTATCGATCTATCAGGGTTTACGGACTCGTTTTTAGTTTGTATTTTGACCTCTTTATTTATATAGAAATATGGGTCTTGTTTTACTTATCCTGGCATGTGGGTTATGTTTTTTCTTGCCTCGTGCTGTTTTGTGCTTCTTACGTGATTCTTTGATATTCGAGCATATTTCTTGAGGGTACCACCAGAATTCAGGTAGATTATGGTCTACTTTCTTTGGAATGGGTATTAGTATTATATATGCATGGTAAATAGCCATCTCAGGGCTTGTACTACTATTTAGATCCCCGTTATGTTTATCCGTACGGCCTATGGCTTACTCAGTTGGCTTGTAGCTTAGTTACTTACTTAGGGCTATGTTTCCCTACTCGATGTTTGACGCTGACTCTGGAATGTAGTGGTTGGGGGAGGAGTATCACCTTTGGTTCATATTGTTCATATGCTGCTTCTGGAATGTAGATTAGTTGGGAGGGGATTATACTGGTGGTTAGCTCTCAGTTGTTATCCCCTAATTTAGGTTGGTCGCTTTAGAGCCTATCTAAGTAGGCTGATAATTTTGTGTTCTACATGAGGTAGTATGTATGATTAAGGCATATGTGGCCACTTAGCATAGATAGTCAGATATGTCTTTGTAGGGTAGTTAGCAGTCCTATAGGATGATAGTATACCCTAACCTAGTGTGAGCCTAGGAGTGAGTTGTATTGGACTGAGCTATGATATCTATGTATCTCCCTTGTATGAGTGTGTATTGAGCCCCATCAGGTGTCCTATAGGTAGTTGCGGAATCTTTGGTGTGATTACTCGTGGCTCATTACCGTAGGTGGGCTAGGAGAAGAGGTACCTTGTGAGTAGGGCTTGGCATTCATTCTATGGATTCCAGTGGGCATCCACAGACCCGTTGAGCAAATTGTTTGATTCTATGTTGCGAGCATATATCAATAGTTTAAAGGGTAAATGGATTTTAAAAGAGTAATAACTGAAAATTGATTTCTTATACATTATATCTATCCAAGACTTGGTGACAGTATGGAGCTATTTTGTTGCACCACCTAATCTATTTTCTCACTGGCACTCGAATTTCTAGGTATTGTCTACATGGCAGTGATCATAGGCAGATTTACCTGCCTATAAGCTATATACCTTGTACGAATCTACTCTGTTTATAGAATAATTGCGTAATGTATAATGTATTTTCGTATTGAATGTGAGGAATTTCGACTAACCTATGTGATTAGCTTCTTTTCAGGAAATCATAAGCATATGGACA
>JBDJHY010077423.1:0-13824 GCA_039654485.1 Withania somnifera
ATATAGACAGTTGTTCGTTTAGATCTTATTCATATCGGAGATTCAGGGTGAGCTTGGCGTCCATCTTTTTTCTGCTTCTCTTCGGACTTATATTTTTTATTGATCTCCATTGTATTTCGGAGACATCTTTCTACTACACTTACTTCAGTTTTATCATTATGTACTTAGTGGTTCGTTTGACACTGAAACCAGATTTTGGGTAGATTATGTTATTATTTAAGACATCCGCAAAGTTTTATTCTTATCTTGACATTTTATATACTTCCGCATTTAATGTAGTAGTCCTCCGCTTCGGCTTAGGACTACGGGGTTTGGTTCTCCTACTAGTGGTATAGTAGGTGCTATCATGATCCACAAAATCAGGTCGTGACAGTGTACAACAGCCGAATAGGGTGAAAAGTATAAAACACATAAGAGTATGTATAACCAGGGTCAAATAATACCAAGGCTGACTGGTGACAAACAAATAAAGTAGCCTTAACTAATGTTTCAGATGCCTCCTATAGGGCTCTATCAGTTATGGAATAAAACTGACGGTGCTCAGTGCCCTGATGAACTTTTCCTCTACCCCTCTGTCCCTGGTCGACCACCTCTAGTCGTTGGTGATACTGTCTGTAGAGGCTCGGTATTCAACCCTGTTGGCTGAATAGACTGGTGTTGTGGACAATCTATAACATAGTGAACAATCTACATACTCAAAACAACCATGATACCTTCCTCGACTAGAACTATCAGTTGAACTACCCTAACTACCACTGCCTAATCCCTAGTAAATGCCCCCCTGGTGGGCTATCTACTCTGAACGTTGTTGGTTGATGGTAAGGGGCCTAAATCGGTATACTAGGTTTCCCCTAATAACACTGCACTGTTGCTTTTACTGAGGTACACGACTATTAAACCATGCCCTAGAGGATCAAGATCCACTAAAACCTCCCTGGCGGTGCTGCCTCTTGTCGCTTCCCCCTTGGGCCAAGCGATGATGCCTCTACATATTAAGGGGATAATCAACCACTGATAATAATAGGCTGCCCTGTGCATGTAATAACTCAAGGTCTACCTGTATATATGGTCTCAATCCAGATGCAAATAAGCGGACCCGTTTAATATCTTTTAGCATAATAGAGGACCCATGCCTTGACAACTACATGATCGAGCCTCATACTCAGAAACTGTCATCGATCCCTGTTGTAAGTCGACAAATTGAGTTCTGCGTTCCTTGCAAATACTCTGAGGAACATACTAAGCCACGATACATCCACAAAATGACTTCATGACATAGGTGCGTACCCTGATGGTCTGCTCTCTCTCTCTATGACCTCCACCAGGCTTTAAACTGCCCCTCTAACTGATATGCAATGAAATCAACTCCATGTGTCTCTCTGAAGCCCAATGTCTATAAAATCTTCTCTCATTCTACAATAAAATCATAAAGAGCCTATTTGGGATCACCATAAAACCTCGAGGGTCCCATACACATGAAATAACCATGCATTTTTTGATCCTCAAAAGTATAATAAGAATTGTAGACTAAGTCTTGGCCAGTGGTTGAACTGGCAAAGCTAGGAACCCTATGCCTCTCCCTGAGCTAAATCTGACCCTCATCAGTGAGTGATCCACCAAACCTAGCAGTCATACGCTTCCACTTGTACCTAAGTGCATCATTCGAAGGTGGTTGTATCTGCAGTGGAGGTAGATCTAGAGGTACAGGATCATCCCGCTTAATTCTAGCCCGTCCTTGCCCATGGGCTCTGGCTCTACCTTGGCCCCTAACTGGAGCTATCTGTGGAGGAAAGGGAGCATCATCATCTTCTGAAACTAATCATGTACGAACCATCTGCGGAGGAGTAGAACCAATATGATTAACCAAGAAACCAATAGGAACTTAGCATGAAAGACTCAATAAGAATCAACCCTATAAAAGAGCCTTGTAGCCTCCTGAAGATATTATACAAACATCTACATATGATTTGCGGGACTTTATTAGACTCCTGCTCCTATAGCTAGAGACAATCGTGAACCTAGAGCTATGATACCACTTTATCATGACCCAAAAGTCGATTTATGATGGTGTCTAATCTTACCTGTAAACAAGCCTAACCCTGGCCCAGAGCAAGTAGTAGTGGGCCAATACAAAAAATCCAAAAGAAAAAGGAAAGGGGATGAAGAGGATAAGTAAAAGTAGGACAAGACAATTCACAACTAATCATAACTCCCAAAGCCTAATATCATGGTTATAGAGCATCTATTTATTGAAAGTACAAAATAAACCCACGATGGGGCAAAACTACAAAATAATCATCCAGGACCCAACTAGGATAACATTGGTACTCAAAAATAAAATTGGTCCAAGGACATCAACTGCTCACCAAAATCTCCTAGAGTCACACCATCTATCTCGTACGTTCGTGTATACTCTACTAACTCATACTAGGATCTGCAAAACAAAGATATGAAAAAGTGTAGCTTGAGTCCCAAAACCAAGGTACCCAGTAGGCATCATAGGTCAATCAGGTAAAAGTAAGCCTAAGCAAGATAAAGAGTAATTTACAACAAATAGGATAGTTACCCATAATGAATAACAGAAACAAGATAACTACAATAACAGCTAATCAGTATAGAGGAGGGTTACTTTCAGCGTATATCCCACAATACTTGGGCCACAAACAAATTATAACCAACTTGACCCATACCTAGAGCTCCAGCATGACCAGCATAAGGAAGGATCAATAAGAAAGTGCAACCCATCAAAAATCTAAGCTAAAAACAAATACATCAGGTGCGCAAATATTATAATCAATGGCAAAAGGTAGTAAAAAGAGTCTACTAGCAACCAAACCCAGTTGGCACCCTATTCTACCGATAGGTACACTGAAGCAATCAAGTAACCCGACAGGTACTCCCTACATAAGCCATGAAGAGTACAACCAAATGTGAAATAATGTAATGCATGGGGGTGCTGATAAGAAAATAGTACTCGTACACTCCTTCCCTTGTACAAGACTCTACCAGAAGCGGACCTACAAAAGTTTCCCTGTATACTTATCTAACCTACCTAGTATAACCCTACCTCAGCTATGCAATATACCCTAGGAATGGAGACCCAGGTCAGAGGGTCCATGGAGGGATACAATCCCACATACAAAAGTCCTCGTGAAAGTCAATTGATACCTAAGTCACCCAGGATAAAAGGCCAACACTTGGTCTTAGCCCGTATATTGTATCTTAGTGGAAACTCAAATCCAGCCATTTAGGGAAGGTCAATCTCATTAAAATCCCAATTGCCAACCTGTAGGCAATGTCCATACATCATGGTGATAGTCAAAAAATAGACTTAATAATATGAGAAAATAGCTTCATACTACTCATAGGCATAGTTGTTGAAAATATAATTATGTATAAGATATCCATTTTGGATTATTATCCTTTAAAAACTAGTTACCTATTAAAATACATGTTCATTGCACGAAAACAGTAAGTAGCTAGACTGGTCTAAGGTAGCTAAGTAGAATCCATAAGATGGCTACCAAACCCTAGTCACGAGGTGTATCCTTTCCTAGAAAAACTGTTATCCTGAGCCTCGAGTCATCATACCAAGATTCCATAACTTCCTAAAGGGAACATGTCAAGGGCCAAAGACACACCCTTACCGGGTAAAACAAAGAGCCATCATAGCTCAGTCCAATACAACCCACTCCTAAGCTCGCACAGATCTACTAAAAACCCAGCAAAGCCACAACTGGCTATTTGTGTCCCAAAGGGTCCACTCCTGATCTAATGACACATAAAAACTCAAGTAAAACACAAAGTAAAAAACCTACCTAGATTGTCTCTAAAGCCACCAGCCTAAAACCAAGGGATAGCTGCTAAGCCCTACTCATTAGTATAATCCCCTCCTCAACCTCACTACTATCCAGAGTCAGCATGAAATATGAGGGTAGGGCAATATACACCCAAGGTAAGTAGTTAAGATACAAGCCATCTAAGTAGGCCATAGGCCAAAAGAATATGCATATCAGGGCCCACTAGTAATCCCAGCCTAGAGTTGGCACTTTAACATACATATACTACACTAATACCCAATCTGAAGGAAGTAGACTATAGACTACTGGATTTTAATAGTATCCTCGAGAATTATGCCCAAATATCCAAAAATAACGCATGATGCTCAAAAATACATGAAGCTAGAAAAAATATAACCCACATGTAATTACGAGTAACATAAAACTCATATTGTTAAATGAATAGCATGGTAAGAATCGAAAATTAAATCGGGTCCTAGACACAAATAGCTCGAAAGAAGGAAATATTTATAGCAATATGTAGAGCACAACTCATACATCATATGGTATAAAATAGGGCATAAACTCATGGCAGAATAATAAGATATAATCCCTAAAAACTTTATATGGAAACATCATTCAATAGCAAAAATATAAAGAATTACCTAGTAAAAGTGATCAAAGAACCACCTAGATATGATTCCATGGAGTAAACTCAAGGAAACCCCCTAATATACCCAATTAGCTTTGGAAAATGGAAAAACATTACCAAAATTTTGTCAAAATGAAGCAAGGAAGATATATATAGTCCTTTCAAGTCTTCTTCGTGATTGTAGAAAAGATCCATGTGATTGCGACCCAAAACCCCTAGCCTTCACGATCACGGCCCATTGCCATATGAATACAATGAGCAAGGCACCTAGCCTATGCGATCATGACCCAAGTTACATGATCGCGATACTTTGTCCCCTTATCCATCCCAAATTTAACTAATTGAGGTTCGAAACAAAAAGAAGTCAAATTTTGACGATCCATATATATATATATATATATATCTTCATGTAACTAATATCTGGACATAACAAAAATAAAGAAAATGATGCTCGGGATCATATGTAATGAGTAAGCCCTAATGAAGCTACAATTAAAAAGGAATTACACTATAATAACTTCCAGGGACCTAATTTATCGATTCCAGCAAGTTGTAAATGACTTGGGAAATTACAGAGATGCTCTAAGTATGGTAGACTCACAAAAGCATAAAAATAATCTCGAGGATGATTATAGTAGGATATTCCAAAGATAGTTTTCAAATGTGTTATGTCCACTTTAATTTCGTGGTCATTTCTTCTGTTTTGACAAATTATCCTACATCTTTCATGGACCTCATGAATAGGGTTTTCAAGAAATACTTGGATTTTTTTGTGATCGTCTTTAATAACAATGTTTGGTTTACTCCAACGTGCATGAAGACCATCTTAGAATTGTTCTTCAAACCCGTAGAGAACGTCAGCTTTATGTTAATTCTCTAAGTGCATGTTTTATCTCCAGTCAGTTTCTTTTGTCGGACATGTCATTTCCAGTGATGGTATTTGTGCAGATTCCCAAAATATAGATTCAGTTAGAAATTGGCCTAGACTGACCTCTTCATTAGACATTCATAGTTTTATAGGTCTATCTTGGTTACCCTAGATTTGTCTAGGGTTTGTCTTCCATAGCCACTCTCTTGACCCATTTGACTCAGAAGAAGATGAAATTTAAATGGTCAGATGCATGTGAGAAAAAATTCAGGAGTTGAAAATTAGGTTGACTTTATCTCTGGTGTTGACTCTACTTGATGGTTCAGAGGGTCTTCTAAATAACTGTGATACCTCCAAGGTTGGTTTGGGTTGTGTGTTGATTCATCATGGTCAGGTGATGGCTTATTCTTCTAGGCAACTTAAGATTCATAGAAGAATTATCACACTATTGATCTTGAGTTGGCAGCTGTGGTTTTTGCCGTGAAATTATGGATACACTACATGTATGGGGTGCATGTATACGTCTTCACTAATCATAAGAGTCTACATGTGTTTAATCAGAATGATTTAAATATTTGTCAGAGGAGGTAGCTTGAGTTGCTGAAAGATTATGACATGACAATTATTTATCATATGGGCAAGGCCAATGTGGTGGTTGATGCCCTTAGCAGGTTGTCCTTGGGTATTTTGGATCATATTGATGAAAGTAAGAGAGTTTTCTAAAGAGGTGCATAGACTTTCACATTTTAGAGTTAAACTGATGGATGTTAAGATTGTGGTATACTTGTTCAAAATGATTTTGAGTCATCTCTTTTAGTTAAGGTGAAGAAAAAATAGTGATACAGTGTTGGTTAAGCTAAATAGTACATTCCAGAAACATAAGGACCAACATTTATCAGTAGGGGGAGATGGTGGCCTCCGCTATGAGGATCGTCTTTTTGTTCAAGCGGTTGATAGTTTGAGAGATATGATCATATTAGTGGCTCATAGTTCCAGGTATTTTGTTCATCCTGGATCTACAAAAATGTATAGATAATTGAAGGAAGTATATTATTAGGGTGGTATGAAGAGGGACATAGCCGAGACATAATTGTTAGCAAGTTAAATTAGAGCACCAGAGACCGGTAGGTGAGATGTAGTAGTTTGAGATTCCAACATGGAAGTGGGGGTGCGAAATATGGACCTTGTCATCGGTTTACCATTAGCCTAGAAACATGATTCCATAAGGGTTATAGTAGACTGAGTGACTAAGTATGTTCACTTCCTACCTGTTCAGACCAGTTACTCAGTCGAGTAGTTTGGTAGGATCTATTTGCAGCATATCATTAGAATGCATGGGGTACCATTGACTATTATCTCAAATCAGGGTACATAGTTTACATCTCACTTTTTGAGATTCTTTTAGAGAGGTTTGGGTTCGCAAGTTCACCTGAGTGTGAATTTTCATCCGAAAACACATGTTCAGGTCGTGAGGACCATTCAAACACTATAGGATTTGTTAAGGGTGTGTGCAATCGATTTTAAGGGAAGTCAAATTTAATACTTTCCTTTGATTGAGTTTGCATATAACAATAACTATCACTACAACATTCAGATAACCCTATTTGAGGCTTTGTGTGGGAGGATTTATCGGACTCCCATTGGTTGGTTCGAGGCAAGTGAAGCAGGTATAGTTTGGCAAGATCTTATTGATAAATATATGGATAAAGTTCATATCATCCAAAGAAGATTAAATAAAATTCATAGAAACAGAAGTCTGACGTGAGTATCATAAGAAGAGAGTTAGAGTTTGAGGTAGGTGATTGGGTGTTCCTAAAAATATCACTTATAAAGGGTGTTATGAGATCTGGAAAGAAAATAATGTGGAGGCCAGGAAATATTGTACCATATAACATTTTGAGGAGGGTACGCAATGTAGCCTATGAGTTAGATCTTCCTCCAGAGTTAGCAGCGGACCATAATGTTTTCCATGTTTTCTTGCTCAAGAAGTGCCTAAGAGATCCATCTTTGGTAGTTCTAGTAGATAATGTTAGCAGTGAGGATAGTTTGACTTATGAGGAGATTCTCATTCAAATCTTAGATAGATAGGTTTATAAGTTGAAAAACAGAGACATATCATTAGTTAAGGTCTTATAGCGGAACCAGTCAGTTGACAGATGTATTTGAAAGGTAGAGGAAGACATGATTAGCGCATATCTGCATTTTTCCTTCTAGTTCCACTTCAGTTTGAGGTAATATCCTCTCAATCTAGCTTTTCCCATGTCCGTTTAGGAGTATGTAGTATGTATCTGTAGCATTGCATGAGTTCTTATATGAGTTCATGGTAATTGAAGGGTAAGTTGTAGTGATATGAATTTTAGTCAATTGAGTTAGTAGTTAAACTAAATTTTTAAGGTTGACATGAGGTCCTGGGTAGGTTCTGTGGTTATTTTGTAAGCTTCCTAGACTTTTTCCCAATTTTATGGATGAAATCTTCATTCGAGGACAAATGATCACAAGGGGGAGATATTGTAACACACTGAACCTTGTACTAGAGGTTGTGCAGGATAAAAAATTATGTATGAAAAATTTCCATAAATCTGAGACTGGAGCTTTTTCATGAACTATTCCACAGTCTTTGAAGGGGTTCCATGGACCGTGGAACTTGTCCGGTGAAGGCCCTTCTTTTCCTTTATCTGATAGGACCATTGATGGATTGTGTTCCATTATGATGTTTCTATCATTCCCTTTATGGTATTGACCTCAAATCCTTTCTAATGTGTGTAAGTAGTGTTTTACATGATTCAAGGTTATAAAAGGCTCCTATTACAAAGTTAAGTTCGAAGCCTTTTTACCGATATAGCTTTTGATGTCATTTCAAGCATGGATCAACTTTATAATACCATATATCATAATTTATAACTTTTTGTATGACTCATAATATATCAAAATAAAGTTCTATAAGTCTAGTTTCCAAATCAAAAAACCACGTGTCATTTTGAGTCCGTAATAGGAAGTTATGACCATTTTATTAATGCGCTGTCATTTGTCCATATCCTACAGACCGTGGAAGTGGTTCCATGGACCGTAGAATGGTCTGTAATTTTGGTCCAGTAAGCTATTTTTCATCCTTTTTCAAGGGAAATTTTTACAAGATAAGTATCAGGTCGTAGATCGAGATGTCAAATCGTATAATGGTTTGTCGTTCATGTCGGGGTGAAATTTTTACCCGTTTTACCTTGGACTTTTCCCATTTTTAATTGGCTAATACCATGTAATTTTAGCTCCAAATTAATTGATATTTAAACCCCCAAACCCTCCCCATCCCTATCTTTTCACCAAATCATTAGAATAAAAGAAATCAAACGTAACTTTCTCTTAAGAACTAAACCTAGGGTTTTTCAACAAGAAATATTTGTGCAGCATCTTCTCCATCAAATTCTCCATAGATTGTCTTCAACTCAAGTATACGGGAATTCAAAAATGTTTTTCGTTCAACCTTGTTCCCAACTACCAGGTATTTTGCTCATGGTCGTGACTTAAACATTCTAAGGTGAATCCTCATAATTGATGTCCATGTTGAAAATTGTGTATTTTATACACTGTTACTCATTAATAATATTGATATGCATGTTCATGGTAGAATTGCATAGATTGCTTAAATTTATCAATATGATCTAGTTTATGAATTCAAGTCCCTTATGTGGTGTTCATATGTCCTTTGTACAAGTTTTGGATTGAAATTCCATAAATTAGAGGTCAATGTCTATGCTATGGCCAGTTGTAAGGTTAATAGCATGGTTCATGGTCATGATCAATTTTATGCATAAGGGGTTTGTCTTTTAGAGTCTATGTCTGGATCAAAAGTCAATTTTAACTAAAATAAAGTTGAGAATGAGGCATAAATTTGGCATACATAGCTAACTAATTATTTTATGGTCCCTTACGTGGTCAAGATAGATAGAGTCAGTCTATGTTCAGTTCATAGTCAGAACTGAAAGTAGTATTAGTACAGAGTAGATTTGGGCGGCTTAGTCCTTATCTCATACCCTTTGTAGATGAACGCATGTAAGATCATGGCCATCATAGCCTAGTGGATCCACTAAGAGTTAGTTCATCGCCCATACTTTGGCAAGTTTGGGACCCCACACAGCATAGGGATATATGTTAGACCTTGTAGTCTTGTGCACGAGGAATATTGGTTATAAAACCTCCCAGCTCAGCTATGTGGTCAGTCTTTTGTTTGTTATGCCAGTAGAGTAGAAAGGGTCAAGAATAGAAGTAAAAGTATAAAATGATGAATTGTATTTTATTATTGCCTATTTGCATATCTTTGTTTATTTGAGGCAGCAGGTGTCAGCAGAGATAAGAATCATGTCTTTATACATTGCATTGTTAGTTTTCTTATCATTGTGATAACCTATTTTACTAACCTCTCACATGCTCAGTATATTCAAACGTACTGATCGCATACTTTACTACGGTGCATGACTTTTGCACATGTAGGTTTATGCAACTATATGGACGTTTTCGGTTGACTCGGACGTACATTCCAAGTCGATTAAAGTGAAGTGGTATGTTCTAATGTGACGGTAATTTACGTCATATATTACAGTTAAAACCTAAGAAATAATGCATATTCTTGAGTAACAACAGTGTGTTTTAATGAGTTTACTGACTATTTATAGGGTTAAGTCGATATGAGGAAGTTTCAAGCAATTGTATAGATAAAGGGAAAGTTTTTCGTGATTAAGAGACATTTCACCTGTCATCAAATGGCTCGCCTAAAACCATCGCCCAAAAGGAATGTTACTAGACAAGAATACCCAGACAAATAATGGAGTAAGTGGTTCATCTGGCAATAGATGGTTTGCCAGAAGCTATCGTCCAATGACTTCACTAGATAAATCCCAACACCCAGGCAGCTCAAACAGACATATTGTCTATTTAAAGATGGTTCTCCCAAGTATTTATCCCAAAGGAAAACTTGCCGTGTAATACGGATGAAATACGGAAGACCAGACGATCTGTTTGTCACCAGGTGGTTCATTTGTTGTCTCGCCCAAAGTTGAGAGGTGGCCCAGTCCAAGTTTCTTATATTGCACTTACACTTATACTCTATAAATAATAGAATTAGTATAGTTTTGAAAGAACTTTTGACTGGAGACTTAAGACTTGTGAATTTAGGGTTTTGATACATATATTCTTTCAAGAACACAAGTGTGAAATTCATTGATCATCATTCTACAATCAATTAGAAGTTTATTCCTGTGGTTGATATTCACCAATTTATAGTTTCATTATTGTTTGTTGATATCGATGAAGAGCTAAAACCCCAACCCTCGAGTTGTGGGATCCATGGGTTAAACTGCATTTGGATTGTAATTTACATATGGTTGTTTCATCTACTCCAACGTATAAACATAATTTCTATATAACAAATGAAATTTAGTGGTTGAAAATGCTAGAAATACCTAGGTTTAACTAGCACTAACCTTGTGGTTGAAACTGATAGTTGAGATTATGCTAAGAGATTTGGGGCATTAACCCTTGTCTAATGGTTGTTGTTGTAGTAAGAGTAATCATCTTGAGTTACTACGATAAGGACAATGCACTCCTTCCCATCCCTAACCCTGTGTAAAATATATCTATCTAGGATTAAAGGTTGAGAAACCCTTAGATAAATAGGATTGGACTTATACATAACTCTATGTTTAGGAAAGGTCGCACAACCGTATAAGCTTACAATCCAAAGGTTTATCGAACCCCGGTGAACATGAACCTAGATTAATAACAACCTTGAATTATTCTATAATAAAAAATAATAATAACAAATACTTTTATACACATAAACCCCTTTATTACTGTCTTTTTATCGCTAGAAAGAAACACTAACTATTATCTACTGCTACTAGCGTAGATCTGATACCATATCCCTGTAGGATCAAACCCAACCTAGTTGGGTTCTATACTTGAACAAAGATTGATTATACTTCAGTAGGAGGTGTAATTTGAGCATTAACAAATTTTGGCACCATTGCCGAGAAATAAGGCTATCAGTGAAGTCTGAGTATAGTGACTCTTTGTTAGGTTTATTTTTTTGTTACAGGCACAGGTAGTGTATGACAAGTACTCGGAGTTTGGTAGTACCTCTATTTCCTTTCAATCCATAAATATCAAGAACTTTTTCATGAATGAATAGGCTAGAGAATGTTGCCCTACATGACCCTGAACAGTACCTGGTAGATGCACAATGAGCAAATCATCCAAATGCACCCCGCAGACCTCAACTTGTGAGGCATAACGAGGTGTATGTGGATGAAGATGAGACAAACCTTGATGGGGCTAAGGCTACTGGGGAAATCATTCTACCTCTGTTAGCTTCATGCAGCAAATTCAACATCACCAGCACAATGATTAAATTATTGACCATGAAAGGTCTGTTCAGAGGAGTTGCGGGTGAGGACCCAAATTTACACCTAAAGAATTTCACATGCATCTGCAAGTATTACAACTTTCCTAGAGTAAGCCAGAACTCTATCAGGTTGAGGCTTTTCCCACTATAACAGAGTGGAGAATCTACTACGTAGCTCAATGATCTACCACCCGACTCCATAGAAAATTGGGGGAGCTGACAGAGGCTTTCCTAGAAAGGTTCTTTTCCCCCTTTAAAATGTTGGTACTGAGGTTAGGAGATAACTATTCGAAGGAGACATTTAATTGTGCGCTAAATGTTTCTTCAAAATTGGTTGTGGACTGAATTCATTAGGGTCCTACATGTCACACACTTATGCTCAGGTGTCCCAAGAGTTGGATACAATAACGAAAAGTACAAGAGGATAGAACACCAAAGAGTCTGAAATATCTAGTGGGGCTAGAAATAATAGAATATTGGGGATGCAACGTCGAAGAGAGGAAGAAAGGGACCAGGATATAACCAACTTGAGAACGCAGAATGATTTGATGTCAAAATAATTTCTAGGTGGAAGCTATGGGAAACAAAAGGTTGTTGAATCTCATGAAGAAGGTGAATATGATAGCATCGAGTCAGACTCTAAACAAGAAAATAGATACCTGCAAAATTGGGAGGGGGTTCCATCAAGGAATCGAAGGTCGAAACCAAACAAAAAATATTTCCATGGGCGTGATGATATCATAACAGAGTGCATAGTAATTGGAGAAATAAAGACACTTATGACTAGAAGAAGAATGGAGTTTACTTGTAGCTAGGGCAGTGAGAGGAAACAATTGGTAAATCTAGGGTGGAAGAAATGTTTGCCATGGTACTTCAGAAAGTAGAATCTTCCGGTGAAAACATGTAAAAAATAAACAGGAAGATTTTAAATATTGATCAAGTGGTTGAATCACATTCAATGTCTTGAATCATCATAAGGTAAGTAATCTGTCATCTAGTTTCAAGGGACACAACCATTGTATGGCTATCACCACATATAGTGGAAAGTTGCTAGTCGGCGCAGAGCCATCTAGAGAAATGACCAGAACAACTAAACAGTCAACAACAAAAGATGATTTAGGTGAAACAAAAGTGAATAAATCACAGAGGGAAAAAATCCCTGTGATTGAAATCGGTAAGACAGAACCAGAAAAGGTAACTGAAATTCCTCAACCTCCACTGTTGTTCCCTCAATGAATGAAAAGGAAACACAAGGATGGATGCTTCTAGAAGTTTATAATCATGTTGAAACAATTATCGGTGAATGTCCTATTGGTGGAAGCACTTGAGCAGATGCCTGGTTATGCTAAATTCATGAAAGATTTGGTATCTAAGAAAAGAATGGTCAGTTTTGGGACCAAAGATAATATTCATCATTGTGGAGCTATATCATCCCAGTCTTTAATGCAAAAGAAGGAAGACACAGGATCATTTACTATTCCTTGTATTATCGTAACTTTCTATTTTTCTCAAGAACTTATGATTTAGGAGCTAGTATTAACTTGATACCTTTGGAAATCTATAGGCAGTTGGGCTTCGGAGCCCCCAAACCAATGACTATGTGGCTGTTAATGGTGGATCGATCAATTGAGAGACCGACAGGAATTTTATTTGATGTTCATGTTAAGGTGAATAATCTTATCTTTCAGGCCGACTGTGATGTTGACTTCAAGGTGCCCATCATTCTAGGTAGACTATTTTTAGCAACTAGAAGAGCTTTAGTAGATGCTGAGAGAGGCGAGATAAAATTTTGGTTAAACACTGAAGAGGTAACGTTTAAAATATGCAAATCCACGAAGCAGCCATGGGATATAAATGTGGTTTCCATTAGTGAGGAGGAATGGGATGAAGTCAAAGAACCCCAGGTTGATGAGATATTATTTATCAATCCATTGGCAACAATTGTAATGAACTATGATGTTGAAGGAATGACTTGGGGAAACTACCGAAACACTCTAGGATTCAAGACACAACATATTAATGATAAATGACCTTAAGGGTCATTACAATCTCCGCCCCTTAACAGGACTTTCGTCCCCGAAAGTCAATCAAAGTAAGGGAAAGAATGGAAAGAAGAATACCTGATGCCTCA
>JBDJHY010077749.1:5375-23849 GCA_039654485.1 Withania somnifera
GCATAGATAAAAAAACTGTCCCAATCTCACAATCGGGTAGCACAATACAAAAACTACTACAAAGAACAAAAGTATAATGGTGCAAAAGAGGACTACATAAATACACACTGTCTATGGATATATAAAAGAGTCATACTCTTCAAAAAATGAGATGAATGTAAACTTCAATAGCCAAGAGCTTACATTTCATCTCTGAGTAATCCACGAACAATGCATGAATATCCAACATCAACACTGGTAATAGACCAACTAAGCACATATAAGATATAAAAGTTATAAATAAAAGATAAAAGAAAAAGTAAGCACGGTTAACAAGGAATATAAGGAAAGAAAAGGCTAGCTACAAATAAAGTAAGAACAAAAACCCCAAGTAAGAACGTATCATGACAAAAAATCTCAAGTTATGTTGGCACTTGTCTCGACCTACCTAGATAGGTAAGCTTGTGCAATTCTATAAGGGTAAATGCATAAAGTAATGAGTCAGCGAGAAGAAATAAAAAATAAAAAATATCCAACTAAAGAACACTCAAAAAATGGTGTCATTGTGTTCAAGCCTCTAAATAAGAGTAATACAAAGATAAAATTAATATATAGTCTCAATATCTAAAAATCCTCAAATGAGATCTAATATAAAAAACGTAAAGAGTTTAGGTATTCGTTGGATGAACAAGGTAGCTATCTTAACTATGATAATCTCGAACCATGGAAATTGAAGCACAAATCAAGTCAGGTCGGGCTCTGCAACTACATAAGTATAGAAAGTAAGAGAGGGAGTACCAAAATAAAAAAAAATGGATACTCAACAAGTATCCCTGGCATGAACTAAAATAAAGTGGTGAAAAATCACCAACTACCCCAAGCATACCAACAAAATCCTTCGGACACTGAACTATAATCATAATCCAGCAGTTTATAATAAAAATAAATTACAAATACTGGGCGTATGGGTGATGAAATTAAGTAACTTCTTAATAGAAACAAAAGTAAACAAGAAAATAGAGTAATCAACTACAACCAAATCCATATCCAAATAAAAGAGTATCAATAAGACACTATCAGCTAACTCAATGTAACACATCAATTATCAAGTAAAACCAAACCAAATCATGTCAAGGGCAACCTCTCATAAATATGATCTATCTAGATCCATCTACTCATTTCAACTCACCATCAATAAAGGCAATTTTTAGTATTTCTCATTACTTTTAGGAGGATTTTCATTTCAATCTCAAGAGAATATACCTCATCTCATCATATCAGGAGTAAAACTACTCCTAAGATAAAATCATATCTGGACATCTCGGGCTCACAATGTCACCATGTAATGGACCTAGGGGGGGCTATTTCTATCATTCTGGCATTTTTTCTTCGTTTAGGGCATTTCTACAACTACCCCAAGTTGTTTGTGACATTCTGGATCAATAGGTTGGGTTCCTGGAAGTTTAATAGTTTGATTCCTCTATAGTTGTGGCTTCTTTAGGGTGTACCCAGCTTATATGAGCCTGAATCATCTTTTTCTCGATTTCATTGAATCCAAATATCGATCGCATAAAGATTTTATATATGGATTATCGAAATTAGATTTTTTTTAGTTCTGTGCTTATTTTAGATCTTTTTTAAATTTAAGTTCTATCACTAAGCATGATCGCGCTAAAATAATGTGATCGAACCAAAATCCAAATTCCCCTTGAGCATAATAGTACAAACATGACGCAATCGGGTCTTACAGCCAACAACCACCCTACTGCAATTGCACTGGGAGGGAGCAATCATGGCGCAGTGCGCCTGGGCCTATATATGGCTAGTTCCATCAACTTTCTTCATTTTTCTCTGAATTTTCCACTAAAATCTCTTATATTTCAGAGCCTGATTGATGTTCTGAGAGTTGCTTTGAGTTTCTAATCCATAGAATCATGTAGTGGTAGTTCTACAAGCATTTATACCGGTTAATTCTTATTTTCATTATTACATAAACTTTCTGGGCTTATATGTTTGACTCCTACCATTAGTTTGTACCATATGATGTATGATCTGTGCTCTATATGTTGTTATCTACTAGGGTTTACAGGCCTATTTTTGGTTCGAATTTTAACCCCACTAGTTATATAGAAATATTGGTCTCGTTTTACTCATCTTGACCCTTGGGTTATGTTTTTTCTAGCCTCACACGCTTTCGAGCTTCGTACATGATTTTTGATATTTTGGCACACTTCTTGAGGACATTGCTGAAATCCAGATAGGCTATAATCTACTTTCTTCAGACTGGGTATTAGTGTACTATATATATGTTAAAGCACCAACTCAGAGCTAGGATTACTAGTAGAGCCTTGATATACTAATTCTCTAATCCTATGTCCTACTTTAGCTCGCTTGTATCTTAAGTATTTACCTTGGAACCATATCTCCCTACCCATGTGTTCAACACCGACTCTAGAATGTAGTTTTGTTAGGGAAGGAGTAACACCTTAGGTGCATATGGTTTATACGTTGGCTCTGGAACGTAGTGAGGTTGGGAAGGGGATTGCACTAGTGATTAGAGCTTAGTAGCTATCCATTGATATAGGTTGGTGCCTTTAGAGCCGATCTGGGTTGGCTGATTATCCTGTTATTTACTTGAGATATTATGTATGATTAGGGCGGTGTATACCTCTAGGCCATAAATAGTCGAATGCGACTTTTTTACCTAGTTAGCAACCCTATACGAAAACATTATCCCTAGACAAATACAACTATGCTGGGTAGTTACCAGTCTGATATGATAAAAAGGTACATAAACATGTATGACTATGCCTGATAACTATCTTTCTTGTATGATGATATTATACTTAGCCAGATACGGCTTTGCTGGGTAGTTAACAGCCCTATATGATGATATCGTGCCCTAGCTCAGTGTGAACCTGAAAGTGAGTTGCATTTGACTGAGCTATAATAGCTCCTTGTTTTCCCCTTTATGGGTGTTTACTTAGCCCTTAACGGGTATATGTTGGGTAGTTATGAAATCTTTGGTATGATTACTGGTGGCTCGGGACCATAGTTGGGCTAGGAGAGGATATACCTTATGACTAGGGCTTGGCAGCCATCTTTTGGATTCTAGTTAGCAGCCTTAGACCAGTTATACTATTGATTGGTTTTGTATTGCAAGCATGCATTAAACATTTCAAAGGTAACTTGATTTTGATAAGGTAATAAACTGGAAACTGATTTCATATATTCTTATATCTTCCTTCGGTTGCACTTACAAGCTGTATGGAGCTATTTTCTCATACCATTTGAGCCTATTTTCTCACCTTCACTATGATCTATCATCATTGCCTACATAGCGGCAGTTGGTCTTACTAAGATTTAGATTTTTTCTACAGGGATGGACTGGAGTTTCAACCGAGATATGATATATAGGTTGAGCCTGTGTTTTCACTTTTTCTCCTAGATGAATATCGCACTGATTGACTTTTCACAAGGATTTTTTATGTAGGAATGGATCTATCTACAGACCCTATGACCTGGGTCACTATGTCGAATGCATGTTCCATGGTCGGGAGAGGGGTATGCTAGGGTATGCTGGGTAAGTATACAGGGAGCTTCCATGAGTCCGCTTCTGATATAGTCATATACCAGAAAGGGTGCGTACATGCACAATGTACTTTCAGCACCTCTTATATTGCATACTTCACACATCTTGCACCCTTCGGTACTTATAGGGAGAGTTCCATTGGGTTAATTATATGTTTATATGATGGTTTCTGGCTAGGATTATTTGCTACTCTTCAGTGATATTGACTATTTTCCTTTTTATGGTTACGATTACATTTCCTGTGTTATTTTTTTTCTCTTTTATCCTTACTTATGTTGTTCACGTTGGAAATCCAGGTACGTGTCACATTTGGTCATGATCTGCTTATGACCCGAGTTTATGTGTTGTACCTTGCTAGTGGCTTTCCTTCATACTTGTTAGCTGTTACAATACATACTGATAGTTGACCCTTCAGTACACTCATTAGTTGTTACTATAGTTTCCCTTCCTGTCATACATTATGTGTTAGTGCCCTAGTTCTTTTTAGTTGCATTTTACCTTGCTTATGTTTACTTTTTCCCGGTCGGCCTATAATGCCAACTGGGTACCTTTTATTTTTGGTACTCATGCTACACTTCTGTATCCTTTCTCTAATGCAAGTCTTAGCTCGAGTCATCTGGATGGACGCGATTGTGCGGATTAGCTTGGTGCAGTTCAGGAGATATGATAAGGAGTTGGCGTTCATCCTATCCGGTCTTCCTTCTATTTCGATAGTTGTTCCATCTGGAGTCTGAATAGATATTTGTAGTTTTTGGCCCATTGTTGGTTGTATTTATACATTTTTTGTATATAGATGCTCTACAACCACGATAGCATGTTCTATGTGTCATGTTCAGTTGTGTATTTTATGTTCTACTTCTATTCTTCTCTTCATCTCCATTTCTTTTGGTTTTGGGTTCTTGGTATTGATCCACCGCTACTTGCTCTTGGCCAAAGTTAGGCTTGTCTACAGGTGATATATAGACGCCATCATAACTTGTTCGGGTAGTGATAGAGTGGCATCAAAGCTCTATGTTCACCGCTATCTCTGGCTGTAGGAGCAAGTGTTTGGTAGAATCCCACGAATTAGTATGTAGACGTTCGTATCCTATTCTTGAGAGGCTATATGGTACTCTTTTGGAATGTCTCTCACTTGACTCCATATGTGCATTTAATGGTTATTGGGACTCCTATCACTTCATTCGGCTTTACTCTTTCCTAATAGCTAGGAAGAGGCCCTCGGTGGGCACCAGTAAGATACACGTACACGTTCTCAGAGTTTAGAATCAGAATCAAGCGCAAGAAGACCATTTTATTAGACACAGAGTTTGGGAGTCACCTAAGCTCCAATAAGGGTTACTGTCATATTGATTCTACAGAGCGCCATAATTTATTTAGGAGTACAAGTGGGTGTCTTGAGAGGAGCTCTAGTTGAGGATGAGTTTTATTAGGTTCTAGTAGGGGTATTTGACAGTTGGGTCTATGCGACATTGTTTGACAAGATGAATAGACATATGCTTACATTGTATGATATCAACTATGAAAGGATGTCGATTTTTTGGAAAAGATTAGTTGTCGCTCCGTATGATAATAGATCATTTGGTAGTAGCAGGGTATACCCTTGGGCAGTTCTTCAGAAAATTGATGGCCCTTGAAGGGTATTTTTATGAGACCTATAGGGCTGGTATTCGGGAAGTTTACTGAGCGACGAGGGTTGATTTTGAGTGTGGTAATCTAGGTTATTCGTCCAGAGGGCATCCGTGGCGCTGGGCCATGTGGTCGACAGTGATTGCAACCTCACCTTAGTTATTAGTTAAGACGGAGGCTGATATTAGTGGTTTTTGTAATGCTTTCATGGGGCTTGATCTTTGGGCTAATGAGTGTCGTGGTTGTGGATGCATTGTCAGGTTGGCTAGTATAGTCTGTCGAAAATTCTCCATCTTTCAGTTGTGGCATTAGGCAGGGTGGTTCGGGTTCGGTACCTGTAAGCTCTACTTATGATACAATTTTATTTTACTCCCTGCCTATTTGGCTTATGTTGACTTAGGTGTGATTCTGACTTATTTCTTGATTTCTTTATCTGTTCTAGCTTGGATATCTTACCCTTGCTGCTATGGTATTATTGACTAGGTTTAGGCCTTGTTTTAGCCCCTTTGATGTTATAACCCTTTGTTATGTGGCTTTTGGTGGCACCTCGATTATGATTTTTGTTAATGAGCTAAGTCTTGTTTGTTAGCCCAGGGTAGTGCCTGTTATTTGTTGTCCGACTATGGTCCTATGTTTTGGGGGTTGAGTTCTCTTGTTAGGTGGGCGTTTCTATATCCTAGTTGAGATTTAAGCACTCTCACCTTATCCTACCCTCAGTGGTGGATGTTGTCCATAGGGTCCCTTTGTTTCCCGTATATGAGGAGGAAACTTTTAGTAGTGGACCCTAGTGAGGGATTTGAGTTGTTGGATAGTTTAGCTTGTAGATGTTATAGGATAGCAGAGTTGGGCCTTGTATTTCATGGCCTTTGTTTTTTGTTTTTCAAGCATGGGAAAGTTATCATGTTCTCCCAATATACGGGGACGTTGATTAAGATTATGATATACCCATGACCGGTGTATCTCGAAAGTTTGATAGGGGCCTTGGGCCCTTGCTGGTTGATATTGCCCTACGTTCAGGTAAGATAGTTAGTTCCTCGGGAGTGCTTATTAGTATTGTGTGTTCAAGGATCCTTCATTCTTGTAGGTAGATGCCTTGTTATCCTATAGTGATCTTGCCCAACCATGAGCTATTCTGTGAGTCTAGATTGTGGTTGTTTATCCATGACCTTCGTTGGTTGTCTATAGAGGACCAGAGTTGGTATTTATGAGTAAATGATTCACTCCTTTGGATCGTTCTCTTTGGCTCTGGATTATTTGCCAGAGTATTTTCCTTATCCTTCGCCCATGGAAGGTTTAAATGGGGTTGGCCATTATCTCTTGGGTTCCCTCGATTATAGTTTTTTGTAGTTGGTCTTTGGGCCTGCAGACATATATTTATTCTTATAGGCAATAGTGCTCCATTAGATATAGATCAAGGTGGTGGTATCCTAGAGGATTTTGTATGCCCAATTATGTGATTTATCTCTAGTCTTAGTCAGTTGATGCAACCGTGTATTTTTAATCCTCGTGAGTGGATACTGAGTTGGGTTTTCTGCAATTTCTCATATTGGGATGAGATATTGGTTTATGCCGGATTATGATCCAGTTTTGTGATTGTGTTACTTGTGTGAAATCCTGGATACTTTCAGGTTCTGAGTTAGGGGCACTTAATCTTATAAGGTTATGAGTAGTTGGAGTTTATCCACATTCTCGACTTGTGATAATCACTAGTTTTAGACATTCGGCTTTGTGATGGCGCAACAACTTGGTTTGTTACATTATGTTGTTATAAGATGATGGTATCTGAGCTTACTTTCATGACTTGAGGCTATGATCAGTATGTGGGTAGTATGATTAGAAAATTGACCGGTTCATTCCACTGATCAAGGTCAGATAGTCACTGTGGTTTTAGTTCTAGGTCGAGAGTAGTGTTGGCATTGTAGGAAAGGTCAGCCGTCTTTTATGGTACCCGATATTGTTGATTGTCGATTGGTGTAGTTTCCTTTTTAGAATTCTGTTAGTCAGTTAAACCCCAAGGAGCCATAGTTTGTAGATCTCTCCTGCATGTTCTTATTGATTTTGACAGCACGTCATAGATAGGCATTGGTACTTGTAGTCCTAGAGTGGATGATTTGGACCATCCCTTGCAAAGCCTATTGTACCGAATAGTCCATGCACTTGGGCATAGCGGAGATGTGTAGAGTATCTTGTTACCTTTATGTTCGGCAGGTCTTTTGCTTTTGTGATATCCAGTTTTTATTATTTCAAACTGCGGCACCCGATTCATCTTGATTTACTATGGACAATATGATACTGGTTGAAACAGCCAGTGCAAGCAGATAGTTTGGGTACCACAAGATAGATCACAAGCTTGTGTCCTTGATTTTTGTAAGGATTGAGTTTGATGTTTGGCCTTGACATAGCTTCACATGACGATAGTTCTATTCTAGTGTTCAGGGGTTGTCGTTCAGAGTTGATTCCCGATGCTTAAATTTCCAGCAAGCAAGGTTCGAGCACTGCAGTCTAGGGGTTGTGATTGTATGCGGATCATCATGGATCGATTGGATAAATCCACTCACTTTATACTAACTTTATCTTCTTGGGATGCCTAGATATTTGTTTTCTTATATGTAGAGAGATTTTTTGTCTGCATGGGGTGCTAGTCCCTATTAGATCAAACAGGGGTACATATTTTTTTTTTACAGTTCTGAAGGACTGTGTAGCCTGAGATGGGTACAGAGAAAGCTTGAGTACGGCTTTTCACCGACAGACAAACGACCAGTCTGAGTAGATTATTAGGATTCTCCTACAATAACAATTATTATTTGAGCATCCAGATAGTATCATTCAAGGCTTTATATGGTATACATTGGCAGTTACCACATTATCGAGATGTGATCTCAGACTTATGATTTGATTCAAGGTTCTATAGAGAGAGTCAGACTTGTGGGTTAGGCTTTAGATAGCCCAAAGTAGACAGAGGAGCTACGCATATTGGAGGCCTTGTTTCTTGTTTCTAGTAGCGGACTTGATCATTTTGGGCCTAATTATGGCCTTACTAGATCACGAAGTAGATTTAGGGTTTCTTGCAAATTATAGACATACCTTCAGAGCTAGTTGAGTGTGTGGTATAGTTGAGGAGGTCATTGGGATTTTGAAAAGCATGGGTGAGTGCTTATGTTAATTTTGTTTCAGACTTTGGGTACTCCTTAACATTTTCAAATGAAAGTTTCTATAGTAGTGGATATTGTAATGGACCTGGAGACGAGGGCAAGTTCCATGATTCCCCCGTAATTTTTTTGTGTTTAGAGCATTCTTACAACTTCCCCAAGTCATTTGTGACTTGCAAGGATCGATAAGTTGGGTCCCTAGAAATTTTATAGTTCGATTCCTTTATATTTATGGATTCTTTAGGGTGTACTCATCTTATATTATCCCGAATAGTCTTCTCATGAGTCTGAAATATTGGTTGCATAAATATTTCATATATGGGTTGCTGAAATCATACTCCGTTTTCATTCCTTGCTTATTTTATATTTTTTTGAAATCTAAATGTCAGCACTTAGCATGACCGCGCTTAATAAATGTGATTGCGCCAAAATCCATATTCCCTTTTAGTGAGATCACACTAAGGCAATGCTACTGCACCTTACTGCCAAGAAACGGCCTTAACTTGATCACGCTGGGAGGACATAATTGTGATGCGGCAAGCCTGGACCTATATAAGGCCAGTTCCAGAAGTTTTCTTCATTTTTATCCAAACTTTCCACTAAAATCTCTTACATTTCAGATCCTAGTTAATGTTCTGAGAGTTTGTTTGTGTTTCTAATCCATAGAATTATGTGGTGGTGGTTCTACGAGCATTTCTAACGGGTAGAATAAACTTTCCATTCTTATATCTTCGATTACTACCATTATTTTGAAATATATTTTGTAACATATGATGTATGAGTTGTGCTCTACGTGCTGGTATAACTTTTTCCTTTTTCTGAGCTACTAGGGTTTACGGATCCATTTTTGGTTTTGATATTGAATCTGCTATTTATATTGAAACATAGGTCTAGTTTTATTCGTCTTGACACATGGGTTATGTTATTGCTAGACTCACATGATTCTGAGCTTTACATATGATTTTGAATATTTGGCATGCTTTTCAAAGAAATCACCGGAATCTAGGTAGGCTATGATTTACTTTCTTCAAACTGGGTATTAGTATACTATATGCATGGTAAAGCACCATCTCGGGGCTAGGATTACTATTCATGCCCCGATATGCTTAGTTTCCAAGCCAAGGACTACTTAGCTGGCTTGTAGGTTAACTACATACCCTGGGTTTATATCGCCATACCTGCGTGTTTACTTCCAACTCTAAAACATAGTATGGTTGGGGAGGAGTAACACCTTTGTTACATATGGTTTTACACTGACTTTGGATCTTAGGTGAGGTTGGTGAGAGAATTATAGTAGTGATTAGAGCTTAGTAGCTATCCCCTAATGTAGGTTTCTGGCTTTAGATCGGATCTAGGCAGGCTGATATCTTGTTCTTTACTTGAGATATTATGTATGATTAGGCGTAGTATGGCCCTCTGAGCCATAGATAGATGGATATGGCTTTAGTAGATAGTTAGCAGCCCTATATAAAAATGTTGTCCCTAGACAGATAGGGCTATGTTGGGTAATAAGTAGCCCTATATGATGACACATTACCTAGCCATGTATGAATATGCTGGATAGTTAGCTTCCTCTTATGATGATATTGCCTCTAGCCAGATATCGTTTTACTGGGTAGTTAGTAGCCCATGTGATGATATTTTATCCTAACTGGGTGTGAGCCTGGGAGTGAGTTGCATTCGACTAAGCTATGATTGATCCATTTTCCCTTGTATAGCTGTGTACTTGGCCCTTAATGGGTGCCCACTGGGCAGTTATGAATTTGTTGGTATGATTACTCGTGGCTCAAGGCTATAGTTGGAATAGAAGAGGATATACCCTGTGACTAGGGCTTTGCATCCATCTTATGGAATCCAGTTAGCAGCCTTAGACCAGTTATCCTATTGATTGGTTTTGTGTAGCGAGAATGCATTAACTATTTCAAAGGTAACTTGATTTTGACAGAGTAATAACTGGAAACTGATTTCATATATGCTTATATCTTCTAAGACTATGCTCACGAGCAGTATGGATCTATTTTATCACACCACTTGAGGCTATTTTTCACTATCACCATGATTTTTTGTCATCTCCTACACGGAGGAAGTTGGGTCTTACTAAGATTTGGATTTTTCCTACAAGACTGGATTAAATTTTCCACCCAGAGATGATATATGGGTTGAGACAAAGTTTTCGCCTTTTGGACCTGATGACTATTGCACTGATTGACTTTTTATGAGGATTTTTCACATGGGATTGGATCCATCCACTGACCGTATGACCTGGGTCACTATGCTGGATGCATGTTCTGTGGTCGTGACAAATAGATTCATGTACCGGGGAGGGTGCGTACATGCACTATTTACTTTTAGCATTCCTTGCATTGCATACTTGACTCCTGGTTGCACCCCTCGGGACTTATAAAGGGAGTTCCGCTAGGTTAATTAAATGCTTATGTGATGGTTTCTAGCTAGGCTTGTTTGCTGCTCTTCAGTGATACTGATTGTTTTCCTTGCCATAGTTACGGTTACATCTAGTTGTTACATTTCCTATGTTTTTCTTTCTTTATTTGGTCCTTACTTATATTAGTCACATTGGAACTCCAGGTATGTGTCACGTTTGGTCATGATCTTCTTGTGACCCAAGTCTATATGTTATACCTTCCTATTTGCTTCCTTTTATACTTGTTAGACGTTACTACACATACTGATAGCTGACCCTTCACTGCACTCACTAGTTGTTGTTGTAGTTACCCTTCCTGTTGTACATTATGTGATAGTGCCCTAGTTACATTTTGGTTTCTCTTTACCTTGCTTATGCTTACTTTTCCTCGGTCGTCCTATGATGCCTACTGGGTAACCTTTGTTTTTGGTACTCATGCTACACTTCTAAATCATTTCCCAGATACAGGTCTTAGCTGGAGTCATCAGTACAAGCACAATCATAGGGATTAGCTTGGTTCAGTTCAGAAGATACGGTGAGCAGTTGGCGTTCATACTGGTCAGTCCTTTTGTTTGTTTTCTGGATAGCTATTTGTAGATTTTGCCCTCTTGGGTTGTATTTATACCTTTTTTGTATATAAATGCTTTACAACTACAATACCTAGTTCTAGGGTGTCAGGTTCAGTTGTGCGTTTTATGTTCTATTTCTATTTTTTCTCTCCATCTCCTTTCCCTTTTATTTTGGGTTCTTTTACTGGCCCACCTTTACTTGCTCTAGGCCAAGGTTGGGCTAATCTACAAGTGAGATATAGATGTCATCACAACTCGATTTTTGGTTCGTGACACATATCCTTAAAAGAACAAGTGGGGCATATTAGTATCACATAAAATGAGTATAAACAATATGCCACATCAGACAAACTCTTGAAATTTAGAGTCAATCATCTAAAGCAAGGTGCATGGACAAGACAAAGCAATGCAATGGAATGTCATCTGATGCATATCTATAACTAATACCAATAATCATGTTTAATAAGGATAATCAAATCATATACATCACCTCACATCGTACCTTCAGCGGGTCAGCAAAATATAGATAATTCTCTCACATCACACTTTAATGGATCGGCAAGATCTAGGTACTGCTCACATGCACCCCAAGTAAAGACCTCAGTAGGTTGAAAATATATGGGTAATACACTATTTTATAATCATGATCTTCTTTGTGTTTCTTTTTCTTTTTTTTTTATAATCATATCACCATGTGCCTTATGAAACATATTTCATGTCCATGTTCAATATGCATTAATGAATGAGAAACAAACCATGAAAAACAAAGCTATATCACTCAATAACCAAAATGTCCACTCATAAGCATAACAAAAAAGGGGAAATCATGTCAATATCAATTATGGACACCCAAGGGCATGAATCAATTAAGAAAGTAATCAAGTGTAGATAATCACAACCGGGAATCTCATGGATACATAATTATTTCAATCCAATAAGATAAACAAATAATCCATGAACCAATATTTCTATTTTCCTTATTATCTTTTTTTAAACCTTGCATGTTTGACTTTAGTATCTGGGTGACTACTCACCATATCATCCACACGGATATCTTGAAGTGGTTCCGTTACTCCCCATTTTAATAAAACAATATATAAATACCTAGGACACTTTGTATAAGAATCAAGAATCCCCTACTTGCTTAAAAATAAAGAAATAATCAAGTAGGAGATTTTCCTTTGGATCGAGTCTCCGATTATATGAAATCTAGTCAATTACAGATAACCCATGAGAAATCATAAAGAATAATACCCATATTTATATACTTGAATTCGGGTCCAAAACTCACCCAAAAGTAAAGTCTAAAAACCCATTTAAAAAAACAAGAATTTTCATGAAATTCAAGTTACCTATATTTTGGAAAATTTAAATATTAAGTTTCATCCAAAACCGAGTTTAATTTCTTAAACATCAATTTATCAATTAAGAGCTTGGGACTCAAAACCCCAAAATAAATATTTAAATAACTAAGAAATAAAGATGAATTTGTATTCTTAAACTCGGAAATAATACCTTACTGAAAATGTTTATCAAAAAGATCTTCCCAAAGAGTAGAATATCTCTCAAGATATTTATAAAGGGATTTGGATCTTGAATATGGTGTAAAATAATGTCCAAGTCTCATATATGGTCTTATAAGCACGTAAAAAGACATCCCTCATTTAATACATAAAAAATTGGCTGCACGGGCCCATATGGGACCATATGGCTCATATGGTTTGAGCCTCAACTCATATGGTTGCCACACAGCCAACCATATAGGCACCTAATAGAGGAGTCCATTTATGGTTCTATCTTTCAAACAGACTTTTAAAACTCGTTTGATACGCCACAAACACAAATCGCATATGAATTTTGAGTGTAAACGATAATTTTGCCCTAATGCAATCATTAAAATAGGAATCTGAGGTATCCTCAACCCAATATTCACCATGGTCGGTAAAACATAAACTTTACTCTAAAATATCAATATGCACCAAAAACTCTTGGGAAAGTATTCAAACCTTCTTTTAGAACAAAAATAACCTCCTGGATCCAACGGAATGGATGGAATTCTCATATGATTTCCCGGTCATAAAATATTGACCAAAGTCAAACCTCGGCCTTAAAACTTAACTTTATCTCGTCAAACAAGTTAAGATCACCATGAAAAGCCTAAAACTGGAAATGGATTTCCTCTTAGACTAATTTACATATTTCAAAGCTGATGAAACTGAAGGAATTTCATTCCAGGACAAGAAATTTAAATATTGACTTAAGTCAACTATTTCAACTTAAAAGGTTTACAAAAATTAAAATTTTTCAATACTAATGACTTTTAGCCCCGATATCAAAGACAACCTCATAATGGAAAAAATATGTCTTGGGGCAACTATTTTGAAGGGAAATAGCAATTTTATAAAAAATGTCAAACATGACCTTTAGGATCATTACAAAGAGCTAAATATTGAAAATAATAGAAGAACATAGATAAAATAGTAAGGCACAAATAATGAAGTAAAGAAGTGAAAAAGTACGGTGTACCAGTAACCTTAGTAATGGAAAATGGGTAATGAAGCAGTCCATATGTAATCTCACACAAATAGATCCTACTAGGTAAGGATAATCCAAAATAAATTTCTAATTGTCCACCACAAAGTAAAGGAAGGAAAAAAGTAATACAAAATAAACACATATAAAACCTTACCAAGCCACCATAAGCAAGAAAGGTACAACCAAGTAAAGCTCACCCCATCGACCGCATGAAACCAGAGAGTTTGTCCAAGAAAACAACTGCATAAAGTAACACAAACATGATACAATGGTGCCAGGTGTATAAATAGTACCATATGCACCCCTTTTGAATTTTTGGTTTGCGATGGAGGGACCCATAGGAGTCCTTAATAAAAACCCCTGCACCATATACAGTCCAAACCGATAGAGGCCTCTCGCGACACCCCATATAACCTCATTAATTTCATTACTATATTCGGTTGTTTTTAGGGCCTAATTTAATATTATCAAATCTCAATGTATGTGGCCAACCTCAATCGGGTCTGAAACAAGTCTCAAATATTAATATCCATGCTGGCCTGATTAGGCTAAAAATAAAGTAAAATAGGCTAATATTTAGCAACTGACATTGGGATGATACTTTAAGTGAGCAAGATAACTGTACCCGATGCCAAGTCTAAGGTCTGGACCAAAACGGGTAGAAAGTACAAGTATCAGGTGCCCAATTGACAATGGGGTCTAAAAACAGTTAAGAAAAGTCATTTTAGCTTTAATTATCAAAATTCCATTTTATAAACCAGTTTTACGATGGTAATAGACATTAATATATGAAAACTGGCCTCAAGGCCCAGCAATATTTTAAAATCAGTGATATTGGGCTCTCAAATCCAAATCTCCACAAATACTAGGTCTCGGCTCAGACTACTCAAATAGCTCCAAATAGATATGAAACTGTTAAATAATAATTTACACATCAAAAGGAAAAATGATACCCATATTTCTAGGATTCTAGTTAGGTCCAAAATATGAGTAAAAATAGTCTGTGGGTCCTGCAACCTAAAACTCCAACCAAAATATATAAATGAATTTTTAACATTGGGAACACAACCAAAATTTGTTCTCAAACTAAGTCAAGAATAAGCTAAAATCAAACCAAAAAGAGAAGAAAAAAGTTGGGGAAATTTTGCAAAATTTGGAGATGAAACTCAATGAATTTGGAGTAAATCGTTAGAATAATCAAATAAAAATGATTATAAGCAATACTTGATACTTCCCAAGCTCAAAGACACAAATACATGAAGACAAAATTGCAAAATATCAATTTAGAGCAAAAATGAAAAGGCTTTAAAAGATGAAATTTAGCGATAGAAGGGTATTTATACTTTCAACGACCATTGCATCTTCAAAAAACATATCATAGGTGTGACCTCGCTGAGGCAGAGAAAATGTTACATATGCGACCGAACTAGGGGACACAGGTAACTATACTGGAAGAGAAAAGTTCACAGGTGCATTCATAACATTGCAAAGGATTCTTCGAAGGTGCGAAGTCCATAACCCAGGCACTACATCATAGGTGTAACAATATGCTCACAGGTAAAGGCTCACTCTTGCGACCAAATGGATATAGCTACACTATAGGCTAAGCATTAAAAATTTCAAAAAAAATTAAAATTTCCAATGGTAGTTTATAATGAGTTCAGAAACCAATGAACACAGCCTAAATATACAAATTATATGAAAATGACATTTTAGGCTCAACGACATAGGCAAAATTCAGATCTGAGATTATTTGCATAATTTCAACCAAGAACCCAAAATGAGCCTAGATAGCTCGGGAATCAAATCAATAGCTTACACAATTCAAACTCGACAATTTGAAGATGATGGCATAAGTGGAGCTTTCTGATGTTTTGACCATTAAAAGTTGAGGAAAGTCAAACCTCCAACTCCAAATTATGAAAAAACTCATAAAAATTTGATAAAACATGATGAAAGCTATCAGGATCAAATTAAGAGTCCATCTAGACTAAAATTTATCTTTTGGAGCTAATGAAACTTATTCAATTCCAAGTTCATTTGCTAAGAATATTAGCAGAATTCAATGGTTTCGTAAGTTAAGGCTCTAAAATAGAGAAAGTGGAATATAATCTAATTGAATAATCAGAGAGCCAAACTACCAGTCCCAATAGGTCATAAATAACCTAGGTAGATATAGGAAAGTTCTAAAATGCGATAAAAGTGCATAAACACCAAAATGACTGAATGGGTCGTTACATACAAACTAAGAATTTTGATAAGATTATAAATTTCACCCATTTTATACATGATGAGGATTCATTAAAAGTTATGATCCTAGGGTATATGTTATTTTGGGGAGGTTTATTTAGCACTGAGTGAATGGGAAATATTATTAGTTTCCAGTAGAGATTATCCTGAATCCAGAATTATGTTTTCCAACATAAGACATGCCTAAAAAGCTATTTGATCGATCATAGTTACAACTTCATATACCCTTCTAACTTTTGCTAGGTTTGAAGGAACTCTCGTAATAATGGAATTATTATGTTGGATGTCATGAACTCACATGACGTTTTTCGATTAGTAGAAACTCCCATATGAAACTTATACACTTTATGATCATTTTTACTAGAGTTTGACAATGATCTATTATATATTCTTAAAATGCATTTATCTTTGAATCATGTAATATATGTATATGACCTGTCCATCAATATATCCTATATACTAACTATATTTTGCACTATATTATTGTCATAATGTAGATTCATGTGCTTATACTTAGACTTATCTACCAGACGTTCAGTTGATTCCCAAACCTAGAGTTTTGGTGAGTCTTCATAGCTTAAAGGGCAACATAGAGCAATCTTATTTCATTTTTTTAAAAGAATATTGTTTTTAAGTGGTTGGGGGTTTGTCTCAGCTTTTCTCCATGATATAATTAGAGGTTTTTAGACACTAGTTGGGTCGTTTTTAATTTTATAATGAATGTGTTATTGATATTACACTTCCTTATTTATCTTAAGTATGTTTCTTCTTGAGATTTCTATAGTTGACGTTCTTATTGCAAGTATACCAGTAACACGAATTAGTTTATGGATACTCCATAGTCCTAGGCATCATGCCATGTATAAGGGGTAGGTTTACAGTATGCTCCCAATGTTCAAGTGCCCTAGGATGTCTAAAAACCGACTGCAGTGTCCTCATTATGGGTGTAAAACACTCCAGACTTATAATGGAGAGGTTATAGAGTGCTTGGAAAAATTCCACTTCTTTCATATTTCTTTCTCATGTGATAGAGTTTAACTCTATGTTTCTAATTATAACTCATACTTTGACTGTCTCATTTCAAATCATGCTGCCAAATATGATGTCTATCTAGAGGACTACTATTATTGTTGGAGCCGATGTTGCTTCTGTTCTACCAACCTTCATATGGATATGGATATGAGATACGAAAATAAAATATGATAAGATAAATATAGATAAAGAGGAGAAAATACAAAAACAATAGAATCTACGGGCAAGCAAGACTATATCGAGTAAAGATCTCCTATTATGATATCTAACAAAGCACCCAACTATAAAATCAAGACTATACCCAATACTAAAATACATTAAAAATATAATTATATGTAATTATCATCAGTAAACACTGTATCCAACAAAGAACCTACACTATAGGTAGACCTCAAGAGGATGGATACCCAAGAAACCACACTTTACAAACAAAGAGGCAACATAAGCTTTACCAAGCTCTTACAATCTCACAAAGAGATTTCAAACTTCACTAGCATCCAAAACTTCATAGAAAATTTAAAAAATCCTATTATAGCCTAGGGCTAACTTATTGCAAAATGGGTCTAAAAGTGACCCAATGGGGAATAAGTCCATTGTCCAAAAATTAGTAATGGGTTTAATGAGTCTTATAGGCCTCTTGGTGCTCCATGCTATGATCCAAATGTGGTATTGATGTGTTTGGAGTATAAGAAGATCTTTAAAATCCATCAATGAGGTCTACAATACATTTATGTCTTGTCTCTCTTTGATTAGACCTCCAAGTCCCAATTTGAAAAGAATAGCGTTGGGCGATATTACATCATTCTCCCTTTCTTAAAAAGGATTGTTCTCGAACACAAACCTAGAAAAAATAAGGGATAAAAAAACCCACAAATTCCTCAAGGTTTAAGGGTTAGCATCTGGGTTAGCCAAGATAACATTATGCAAAGAAAATGCATTCTTATTGTAACGACCAAGACTTCATTTTCATTATTATAAGAAAATAAAATAAAGATCATAAGGAACTTGGTTTTCCCACACATAAGATGAATATTCAATACCATAATACATCATCATATGAAAAACATAATATACAAAGGTAACAAGATCACCACAGTCACTCAAGGTGTTCTCATATGCAAGACAAAGGTTAGACATAAAAATATCATCAAGCACTCTGTTGTGAGTCAAAGCACATGAAGCCATATAAAGCTTCACAAGAAAGTGCAACCTTTCCCTTTGTATGATTCAAAAGCACATAATATATATATATATATATATATATATATATATACAAAATGAGAATGATTATCATCATAAGAAAAAAGGTAATAAAGGAGG
>JBDJHY010077856.1:0-13821 GCA_039654485.1 Withania somnifera
TTTTAGTTAAAATATAATATTTTTATTATGACAAATTTTAAAGTACACTAAGCAAAAAAATAAAAAAAATAAAATTGCATGAGGTGCATAAAATTATACTGGCCTTGCTAATAAACAATGTGCACAAAAATATTACTACTTATGTGAACATATAATAGATTCATTTCGTTCTCTTTAATTCAATAAAAACTTCTTAAAGTTTATTAATCTAAAAATATACTAGTTATCTTTAAATAAATTCAATAACAAACTATAATGAAGAAAGTCTTATGATATTAGATTTTCTATCGAACATTCATTAAAGATAATTACCTCATTACTTTTTAAATTTACATTTGATATTAATATCCGGCCCGTGCATGCACGAACACACAACATCAAGTGTATATATAAACGCCATGTAGGCACCACATAAGCTAATAAAAGTGTTGATATGACACTTAACAACTTAAGGGAATATGAACCTAAAATTGGGTGTTAGAGGTAAATATAATCAAAAACTATAACTAAAGGCAAATATAACTTTTCTTTCTAGAGTGCAAAAACAAATATGGTCCTTTTCCCATAAAATTATTTTTAACAATTTTTATTGTCTGTTTGAATACAAAAATTTCACTTTTTTTGAAATATTTTTCTACTTTATTAGAAATTTGGTGTGAAAAATTTTAAATTCAACTTGAAGTTGTATTTTGAATTTGAAAAACAATTTACAACCTATTTTTTAAGTCATTTTTCACTTTTGAAGTTGTGTTCAAGTATATTCAAACATGAACATTATTTCAAATATTTTTTGCTAAACATATAGTCAACTACAACTACACCTTCACCTACAACTTCATAATTTCAAATAATATAAAAAATGTATAGTTAGAATTTATGGCAAACACCTACTTAATAATAATCATCTCTTATACTTTTTATGTCTATAACCCCCCAATATCTAATGTGTAATTTAATAACATTTAAAGGTATTTTGAAACTCTTTGACTCTCTTGAAATCGATCTCTCTAGAGTGCTCCCTTTGTATTCACACCGACCATCTGACAATCGATCCGTAATACCACTAGACCTACCTCAACCACTGGACACTACCACTACCATGGAAGAGAATACAATAGGAAAATACTCTTTTAAAAATGCATTACTAAACAAGGACAATTCTATCAACGAAGCCTACCCACATCACGCTAGGAAAAGTCTCATTGATCTAGACCCCAGTTCAGACAGTTCAGACTCAATTACCCTATCCGATGAAAAAAAACAAAGAATTTACTTTCCTTGGCTGAACTCAAACATTGTAAAGTTATTTAGGAGAAAGTTTGCTCACAATTACCTGAACAAGAAGCTCTAAGATCTATGAAAACCCATAGAACCATTGACTCTGGTTGATCTAGGTGGAATTACTACATTGCAAAATTCAACTTATCAAAAATTCTACAAAAAGCCCTACGTGAAGGACCTTAGTTCGTGGCAGAACTTATTAATTAAGTAATGAGAACCAAATTTCATCCCGGAGACTTCCAATCCAAAGTTAGACAACAATTTGGATTAGACTACAACAAATCCCAACAGATTTCTATCACAAGAGCCTCTTAGAAAGATTGGAACCAAACTGTGGGACTCTCTTGAAAATTGGCACTTGCGTCTCAGCAACATTAAGAGGACACTATGCAAGGGTTTGCATTCGAATTCTCCCTGGAAACTCCAGTTTGTCATGCCCGAGTCTATATCCTGGATGAGATAAGGTGCTCGGGACCCATAAGTGGGCCTAAGCCAGCCCTTCGAACATACACATGGATATTGACTGCTATATATAGCAGAAGAATAGACTTAAGCAAGATAAACAATGAAAGTATGATCAACAAAATAATCTACTAAAACTCAAACTGTTAAATAAGCAGAGTAAAGCCCTAAAATCTTTCTCCAATCAACTTAATGTTTGAAGCCTCTATTCACTTAGATTGAGCTGTTGGGACAAATTCCTAGCGAACTTCCTAAAAGTCTAGACAATAAAAAGTAAGGAAATAGACAATACCGGGTCCTCGAAGTTATAAGGGCTTACCAAGCCCGGGTGAGAAGCAAAAACCTGAACTTAGCTCTGGGATGAGGAAGATGACCTGTCTCTATATTTTTATAAAATAGTGTAGTACAAGATATGGTCAGTACTTTGAATGTAATCGTATATGAAGTTATGCACGAACAAAAAAAAGTATAACAATTCTAAAGCATGAGAAATAAAAGTGAGATAAGTTCTTAGAAGTATATATAGGATAAGTCTGGAAACCTGTGCAATGACCCAAATCTGTTACAAGATGAAAATCATAAAATCTTATATCAAATTTCTAAAATGTCATCATAATTACTCAGACTAATGCAACATGCAAGTTCTAAACTTAAATCATGCAGGGAGAGTTTCTCTTACCTAATAATGAACCATGCTAATCAATATGATAAAATCCACAATAAAAAGAGGTTTATCTAATATGACACAAATAGAGAAGCAATATAAAATAAGGCTCCTGGAGGCCATATAGGCAAAAACCTCTGTTGACAATAAAGTTAAGGGACCTGAGTATCCCTCTCTGCTAGAAAGTGAAAACTCTCATCCACTCGATACTAAACAGTTCTTCCAAAATATGCATAATGCGATATAATTTGTGATATTTACATAGATGTCCGATCTAATTCAATCATTTATGACCATCTAGGTGTCATATCCAACCGAAAAAAACCAATGATAGTTGAGCTGGAGCTCCATATTAAAATGTTTCATTTTATGTCATGATAAAATCATAGATTATGATAAAATTGATAACACGGTAAAAGGAATTGAGTATCACTCTCTACTAGCAAGTGAAAATTCCCATCCGCTTGGTGCTAATTCAAGAAGACTTGTCTATAGTTCACAAAAATATGCAATTTTCTTGTATAATCTTGTATCATACTTTTAAATCATAGCTACAAATGTGAAACTATACAATAATGAATTTTTATGCATGTGGAAATCATAAAGTTAACTATTCTCAAGATCATGAAGGAGCCATAAACCATGCCTAATTTGAGTCAAATCATGCTTTACAACAAATGTTACATATGGTATGAGTAAATATAAAATAGTCATGATTTCATGCATAAAATATTATAAATTTCACGCACCAAATTCGTACCCTGGACGGTACAAGGGCATCGGTAGCCACCAAGTGACTCAGAAGAAACCCTTGGTTCATGCACAACTTTAAACACTCAAAACTCAGTAAAAGCAATTTATATAGAGTATGTAATGGGATAACTCACATGATTCAATAAATAGAGTAAAAGAATAATGAAAACTCAATCTTCAATATTACTACCTCAATATCTGAAAGCCACTAAAAATGAATAGTTAAATGCTAGAACAAAGCCTCTAGCTAGATAAAGCAAGAATGAAATAAAAAACTCTTAGTGTATCAGCTCTAATAAAAGTAAAATAATGAAGTAACTTCAACTCTGATTCCTGGATCAAATGGAAACTCACCGACTTCTACTTCTCCTCAGGATGCAAAACAAATCAATCGTGATTGTTCGGATGGATGGCTTGAACTGCATGATAAGTAACATGCATCACATAATATGCGGTCTGTAATAAAAGGTATTTAGTACACCGGAAGGTAGCATAAACAAGCTAGAGCGGAATGTTCAACAATAATATATAAACTATGAACTCGACTATGGAATGAATGAACAACTCCGACATCTCTCAATGTCAAGAAGCAATAATATGTAATAATATTATTTATTAATAAACTTCAACTCTCTATTATGCTGAAGCAAACTGACTAAACACTACCATGATGATCGTAAACTGAACACTACCATCATACTAACATACTATGTACTTAGCACTACGATGCTGACACACTTCATAATGAACACTACATTGCTAACACACCTCAAAATATACATACTATGCTGACATACTCATACGAGATAGATGGATATACTTAAGACATCATGTATTAAAAGAATCTTTAAACTCATCATAAATAAGGGACTCATAAATGGTGTAAAACTGATCATTCTTTTGGTTATAAAATTGTAAGTCTGACCCTGAGCTACAAATCTCAACAGGCAATAATGTGCAAACCCAACAGTTTATAATATAAAAGTTTACCTTCCAAGAATGTAAGTAAAACTCAGTAAAACATCACTTATCAAGAGTGTTATGAAAACTCTAAAAACATCTTTAGACATCATTAGTTTTAATAAGATAAAAGACTTTTAGTTAAAAACTTTATTATCTTCTTACTTCAAACTGACATTTTCTATTCTTTGGGAGTTTTTATAATTAACATACCTCGTGCATTTTGCAATGAAGCCCAACATTCACCATATTGGTAGGTATTCCCTAAACCTGCCAGAGTAAAGGGTGCAAAATACTCCTAGTAGGTCTACTAAGAAAAATATAATAAACTCTCATTAGGCCATAAACTTCCTTCGTATGTTTGGCGACATAGGTTGCGGGATAAGGTCTATTGTTATACCCAAATCCTCTTGGTGATAATACTCCCCAAAAATTTCATTACATTCACTTCTTACTTCTTAACTCATCTTGACTAGTAGATCATGACCAACTAATAAAATCAAATAACATATGTCTTATTCCATTTATAAATGTACGCAGTCTTCATAACATGTAATCGAAGTACCTAGAAACATTCCTCTTTAAACATTCTTATTATAAATCTGATTTTTTAATACTTATAAAATCCATCTTAAGGGTTCTTCTCGATGGTCTTCAATTAAGTTCAATTCTTCATAAAAATCAAGTGAAATCATGAAGTTAATACTCTTACTATACCCATACTTCATAATACTTGAACTCATCAAATTTCATAAAAACTTATCAAGTTTCATGCAGGGATAATCAAGTTTCATGTTTCTTTCACATTTTTTAGCTTTGACCCTTCAAAATAATGAACTTGTAACTTCAACATATAATGTGAAAATTTCATAAAAACTCAAGTTATAACATTTATGATCATATAAGAAAGAAAATATCACAAAATTTATGAATTTGGAGAACCCTAACACAATCTATATCAAGGTTTCTCGACTTTAAATTCGAGTTTTGGGCACATGGGTGAAATAAAACCCAAGCTCATATAATGACCCTCGCGGTCATTTATGAGAAGTACGCGATATTTTGCATTTTAGATTATTTCAGTAGCTTCTCTAAGTCATTTATGACTTGCTGGGACCGATAGTCCGGTTCCCCAACGTCTTGGTTGAGAAATATCTCAAATTGCCTGTTTTAGAGCCTAAAACCAGGAACTCATTGACTAAAGTCAACTTTCCCTCAAGAAGAGCTCAGAATTAAATTTCAACAATTCCATTTGCTCTGGAATACCAAACAAAGTTAGGATTGACCTCAAGTTCGTGTTTCGAAGTTTTCATTTGCAATTTTTGCTAATTTGTGAATTTTGGTTAAGTTTAAGGCCCAACTTGGAGCTTGAGTGGTATTTTAGTGTTCAGAGTGTCAAAATAGATTTATGACGCTTCCTTTATTTTCAGAATGGTGAATTTAGGCTAGTTTGACCCTTGATACTCTTTCTAAGGTGTCCGTGCTCGATTTGAGTTGGGTTGTGGAAAGTTGGAATTTACTCATTTTTGATAAGTCCTGGTTTGGGGGTTATTTTCTCTCAAGTGACCTCCGATGTCCATTTCGTCGATTCCATCAAGTCCGTAATATATTTTCACATAAGATATATATTTGATTTGCCAAAATTAGACTTCATTTCATTTCTGAACCCCTAGTTCAAATTTTTGAAAAGTGTTATTTTTTAGAATACACAGACCGATTTATCGGTCAAAATACTGATTAATTGGTGAATGATCAATTAGACATTTAGTTGATAAATCAGCACTTTTCAATGTTTGCCAGATTCTAGAGAATGCCGATTTAACGGCCAGGTGGCTGATAAATCGGTACCTGCAGGTGACTTCCCAACTTCAGGGGGGATGTCGGTTTATCGACACTATGTTCAATTTATCCTTATCCGCTTTTTTTTCCAGTACTCATGGGATACCAATTTATTGGTACAATTGACAGATAAATCGACATCTGAGGCATATTTGTCAGCTTTAGCCCCATTTTGGTTCATTATTTCCTCAAATTTTCCCACGTTTTCTCTAAAATTTTAGCACGATTTACCTTGGAAACATCCCCAAACTTTGTATAAAAGTTTCTTGAAGATTCCATAAGTCTTCCTCACCCTTGGTAAGTAATTTCGTCCATTTAATTCCATGAAAATTGAGGTTTTTCCTCCACTAATGTCCTAGTTATGAATTCGTGATTCCGTCACTTATCCGTAGTTGTGGGGTAAATCCTTGTTCATTAGGCCTATTTTACTTTGTAGTAATCTTTCCTTTTTTAATTTCATCGTATAATTCCATAAGGATCGAATATTTAAATCCCTTTACTACTCTACTTGCTTCGGGCTATTCAAGGGTGTTCATTTTCCCGAATTGTGCTTTAGAGCACGAGTTTCAGTAACGATGGGAACCCCATGGTGATGTTTGTTTTGGTTCCAACAAGCGGTCCCCACAGGCCCATTTTAGGCTCGATTTTAGGCCTAATTTAGAACTTAGCATAATTTATACTGTTAGACTCGTATTGATAAATGGAATACTATTTAGCAAGTTAGGGATAAGGAACAAAGGATTATCTCGGACCTAGATCGAGGTATTGATGGTGATTTCCTAATCTCGCAGAATAGAATGTGATATGATGAGATAGAATGCAATATTAGAGTTCGTTTGGTATCAGTTAGAGTAACATTTGCGAGTTCACAGCGCTTTATCGTCGGATGATAGATAGGCTCTGTGGGGATATCTCTGGGTTTATAGCTTTAATAATTGTACTAAACAATAGTTATGGGTTGCATATCTAGCTTTTTATAATATTCTTGGACCGTTCTTTCGTCCGTTCCTCATTTGTTACCTATTTCGGTATCACCTGTGTGGGGCATAGGTGGTTTGTCATTTCATGTATATATATACTTGCTGATATGTTGTGCATGCATTCTACGAGAGATTGGGCCATAGGCTTCATTGAGAGTGCGCTGCGGCTGGGCCAGTATCACCACAGGATTATTGAGCTGTGCAGGCTAGACACTAATTTTAGTAATGATAAAGGATAATGACATAAACTAATAAACTTGGAATATTCTAATAATAATATATGTTAAAGTCCTGATGTTATTTACTACTTTTATTATTGTTATATGCCTAGTGGGACCTCGAGGCCTACTGGGTACGAGTTTCTTTGGTGGTTGGTACTCATACTACACTTGCCATGTACAAATCCGAGTACAGGTTCTCGATCTTTAGTTTAGACCGCTGTTCGTGCAGAATCTATTATTTTTCAGAGATTCAGGGTGAGCTTGGCGTCTAATTCTTCCTGCTTCTCTTCAGTATTATATTAATAGTAGGAATTTGATTCCATGTTCTATACTTAAAGGTATTGTATTACACTAATACCATGTTTTGGGAATTGCTGATTCTTTATATTTTTGTTTTCATTCATCTATTGTTATTATGCTTGTTCTTTATGCTTTTAATATAGTAGTTCTCCACTTTAGTTTTGGACTACAGGGTTGGTTGTCCTACTGATGGTATAGTAAGTGCCATCATGATTCGAAAAATCGGGTCGTGACAGCTCATTATACCACAAACTTTTTGAAGCTTAAATTGGTGAAGAGATGCGATTCTTGAAGCTTAAGGAACCCTAGGCTTTGGGAAAGAACGAAACCCTTACTGCTTTTCTTCTCTTAGCCTTTGTATGATGTCCCTTGTGGCTATGGGGTTTTGATTTGTATTAGTAGATGAAATTAAGGGTAGATGGGGAAATAATAATTCCCTTGGATTTTAATGCCCTAATAGACCTTAGAACGAGATTGCTTGAATAGGAATTAGTACGGAAAAATATCATAAATAACCTTGCAAAAATGGGTGAGTTTTGTCGAAACCTTCAGGTCAATGGTTGGGTGTATCCTGACTAAATATGGAAATATGTGGCTGCATATGGGAATATGCTGGCCACATATTCTCTGCATAGAAACTTCTTCCAATTCACTGGTTTGTGGACTCCGCTGATATACCTATAACCTTTTACTCCCACCTCGGATTAAGACACAGTTTTTTGCATTGGAAACTAGACGCAAATATGTTTCTTTGGATAGGTAATGTGTCACATAAGTCCTCATATATTGTGATATATGATCATTCAAAGTTTACCTGTGCATGAACGATATGAAAACTAGGCTGGTTGAAAATTTTTGAACTTAACTTTGTGCTAGGAGTTTCTTATGACCTAGAATCATGTATAACACTACTGAAATGATTTTATCACCTAGGAAAAAGTGATAACCCGTAGGATTGTACCTAGCAACATACATAGAATAGCTCAAATTCTAGCTAAAATTTTATGGTGTTACATTATCTCCCCCTTGAGATCATTCATCCTAGAATGAAGGATTTAAGCTGACACTGAGGGGAGTTACCATGAGAATTGAATTACTAACTGTTTAAACACATGCAATACTCATGGAAAATCTAGTCACTCAATTGAACATCACAAACCATACAAGAAAGACATGAATACACTCCACGAAACTCGTGCATTGCGACATGCTGCATACAACTTACAAGGAAGTAAAGCTGGATGGAGAGGCTATTACCTCAGACTGAACTGGATGCTTCTAGAATAAATGAACATTATGAGGCTCAAGGAAGATGATATAGAGCAGGGTGCTACATAAAAGCCTTCTCATAACTACAAAGGGTTGCACCAATAATATACGTGAGGTCAAGGAACTAACATGAAACTAAGAACAATTACCTGAATAAGATGAATATGAACACATCATCCAGGGTCTTCCTGGAGCTACACTTATCAACTACAATATGCTATCATGAAGTACTTTACACATAGCCACGAAGTAGTGCATAAGCACAATCTGTGAAGGAAATACACTTGACAACACTAAATGTATGAGCTCATAGAGACCTTTTAGGTAAGAACTACTAATATATATAACTTTATCTGAACATCTTATCCATCCGATCTAGGTTCATAGAGTAAGCAAGGGATGGGCATTGACATAAGCATCATTCAAATCTAATATTATTCAACATAAAACATACATACAAAAGGTATAGAATGGGAATAGAGATACTTTGTCCTTAACACTATACCTGATAGTCTCTAACTTAACAATCATCCTTCAATTACCACTTTGTCTTCTAAAATTCTTCGCTCATTCTTTAGAAAACTATGATCATCATATGGGTACTAGTAGTTACAAACTTTCAAGTATAACCCTATGCTCTTATTACATTCAAGCCTACTTGGAGGTATAAGGTACCACTTGTAAGGTGATCATGATACTCCAAGCCACGAGATTAGATATTTCTACCTCCATAAAAACACTACCTCTTTTTATCCCTACAATTAATTAACCTTAAACTCCAAATCAAAGAGTTATTAACCATATACTATAATCATTCACACATTCAACAACAAAATGTTCAAGCCTATTAAAATACTCCCACTCTATAGCTTCCTTGAAGCTAAAACTAAACCATCTAGGGATCTTCTTAACATTATTGAGGTCAATAACTCTATGCATTCACTATAATAACATTTTAGGTGACAAAGGAACACCTAAACTACTATTGGCTGAGCATAAACCATCTTCCTTCTTAGCTTCTACTTAGCTCCCTAATCCCTGAAAGGAAGTAGAGTATTAACATAAACTATACAAGTTATGTATCAAGGTCTAACTCTGGAAATCGTGTAAACTGATCACCATTACTGGAAAGGGATATATCATTATTGCACTCTTAACACAAACTGGTGTTTGAAAACCAAAGTCATGAAGTAAACTAAATACCTAGAGTATAATACAAATTGGATTTATGAATCATAGAAGAAGTTTTAAAACTTACACCATAAAATGACTGAATATTAGTAACATGAGTAAGACTATCATGTTATCTGAAATAATTACTTCTCATCCTAGAAACTATTAAACCTTCGTAAGGTGCATGGACAAGGACATGACAAAGATTTTCATCTCTAACTGAGGTACAACGATACAAAGGGCATGAATGGGTCATCATTTGATCATAGCTCTATGCTCGAACTACTTACTATCAAGGTCAAAAGACTTGACTAGTGATCCATCTTACAATCTCCCCCTTAAGATAAAAACTGGCATTTCTAAGTTTAATGACTTCCTTTTAATCTGGTCTACAACCAACCACTCTGCACTGTCAGACACGCATCATTCAACCATTTACACTTATATTCTTTGTAGGACTTTTCTCTGAAATAACTTCTAACTTCCTCTTTACTTCTAAGGCTATCATTGATAAGTTAACACTCTTTCTTGCTTACTAGCATCATATATTTAATTATGTATCCATCTTTATACTACAATACTTCATACTAAGGTAATCATCTAGAGTTCAGACCTATCATTCAATACCAACCACGGTTAACAAACAACTTTCCATCACAAATTAGTCTTACAACTACTAGATCACAAGCCTAGGTAACACTAGCCCTGTGAGAGTCAACAATAGCATAATATCAAACACCTACTTTAACAAATTCAAGCTTACACACAATCTTACTATACTAATGTATTCCTTGTAATCCACCTTCTCAAGGAAAATTTATATTCCTGGTGGATGCTATAGGGTCTTTTCATCACAACGATAAGCATAATCTGTATCTGCCAATCACTAACATCTTTACCTCTTGATCAAATCCTATCTTTGGTATTTGTAGCATAATAACCTACTGCTATATACTCCTTACTCAAGCACAATTTGAGTTTTCCTAACCATCAACCTCTCTTCTTTCTCACATTACTATGCAATTTTCACAAACTTGTTACTCCTTAGTCAACACTTAAGGACATACCATCTCACTACTCCTGAATAATCATATGACATCTGACTACACACTTGATCAACAACTATACCCCACTCTAACTTCTACTCTTTTGACTTTATAGTACTAGCTCTAGGAACATTCTACCGTAACATGCTATCTCGACTACACCTTTAGTGTCTACCACAAAACTAGCCTTCCCTTCTTCTACTACTACTACTATTGCTACCCTCGTATGAGTATAAAACTCACCACAAAACAAGAATCGGGGTGAGGAATGAATTAATTAGGACAATAAGAGACTAGGGGGTCTGATCTAGCTGATCCTAGTTTCTAGACTTTCGTGATGGATGCTCTATGAACTGGGGCTTTTTTGGGTGGCATGATCTGAAATGCATAAATTAAGAGTCATAAAAGATTTCTTGGAGTTAAACTCCACAACATGAAGTAATATATTAATAAAGGAAAACTTTCCTAAACACTCAATTGCCTTTCAGTTATAAGTGTGGTGCACTTCACACTCATAAAAAAGACTCTACCTAACTCTGCCTTTCAGAAATTCTAGGACACTTGAGACAAAGCTCTGATATACCAAGTTTGTCATGCCCGAGTTTGCATCTTGTATGGAGCAAGGGCATTCATAGCCACCAAGTGACTCTAGCCAAACCTTTGGCTTATGAACAACTCGAAACACTCAACACTCAGCAATTTATATAGAGTATGCAATAGGCTAACTCACATGATTTAATAAAAAGAGTAAAAGATCAATGAAAAATCAATTTTCAATTTTATTACCTCAATATCTGAAATTTACTACAAGATGAATAATCAAATACTAGAACAAGTCTCTAGCAAGACAAAATAAGAATTAGATTAACAACTCTTAATGTCTTAGCTCTAATAAAAGTAAGAGAATGAAGTAACTCCAACTCTAGTTCCCGGATTAAATGGAAACTCACCAACTTCTACTTCTCCTCAGGATGCAAATCAAGTCAACCACTAATATTTTGATGATTGGCTTAACCTTCATGGTAAGTAACATACAACACATAGTATGCGGTCAGTATATAGAAGGCACTGAGTATGCAGGGAGGTAGCATAAATAGTCTATAGCAATATGATCAACAATAATATATAAACCATGAAGTCTACTAATGCATGAACAACCCTGATTTTGACTCTCAATTTTAAGAAGTAATAATATACAATACTATCATTTATTAATAAACTTCAACTCTCTATTATGTTGACCAAACTGACTGACCACTACTATGCTGACATAAATTGAACACTACCACCATACTGATATACTCTATACTTAAAATTAGATGTTGAAAAACTTCATAATAAACACTACAATGCTGACACACCTCAAGATGTGCACTACTATATTGACATACTCATACAAGATAGATGGAGATAATTAATACATCAAGCATTAAAAGAACCTTCAAACTCATCATATATAAGGACTTATAAGCAGAGTAAAACTGATCATTCTTTTGGTTATGAAATAATAAGTCTGACCCTGAGCTACAAATCTCAACATGTAATACTATGAAAACCAAAAAGTTTATAATATAAAATGTTTACCTTCCAATAATGTAAGTAAAACTTAGTAAAATATCATTTCTCAAAAGTACTATAAAAACCTGCATAAAACATATTTAGACAAAATTAGTTTTAACAACATAAAAGAATTTTAGTTAAAACACTTTATAATCATCTTCTTACTTCTAAATAGACATTTTACATCCTTTGGGAGTTTCGACAGCCAACATACCTTGTGCATTTAGCAATGAACCCAACATCCACCATGTTGGTAGGTTTTTCCTAACTTTGCCAGAGTAAAGGGTGTTAGCTACTCTCGATGGATCCACTAAGAAAAATATAATAGACTCTCATTGGGATACAAAATTCCTTCCTATGTTTGGATATAAAATTTATGAGATAAGGGCTATTTTTATACCCAATCTCAGTGCTGATACTTCTCCCCAAAACTTTCGTTATATTCACTTCTTACTTCTTAACTCATCTTGATCAGTGGATCATTACCAACTGACCAAATCAGATAAAATATGTATTATTCCTTCATAAATGTACTCATTATTCACAACTTGTATTCCAAGTACTTGAAAACATTCCTCTTTAAACATTCTTATTACAAATCTGATTTTCGAATATTTATAAATCAATCTCAAGGGTTATTCTTATTGGTCTTCAAATAAGTTCAATTCTTCATAAAAATCAAGTGAAATCATGAATTTAAGACTCTTACTATGCCTATATTTCATAATACTCGAACTTATTAAATATCGTAAAAACTTACCAAGTTTTAAGCTTTGTGCAAGGATAACCAAGTTTCACGTTTCTTTCACAATTTTTATGATTTTGGCCCTTCAAATTAAGAAACTTGTAACCTCAACATATAATGTGAAATATCATAAAAACTCGAGTAATAACATTCATGAACATACAAGGAAGAGAAGCTCACAAATTTGGAGAACCCTAACATAATTTACATCAAGATTTTTCAACACCAAATTCGGGTTTTGGGCACATAAGTAAAAGAAAATAGTTGATCATTAGTCCATATACCTTTTAAATCTTAAAAAAACATAAATTTTGTCAAAATATGTGATTCTTGAAGCTTGAGGAACCTTGGGCTTTGAGAGAGAATGAAACCCTCACTGCTTTTTATTTCTTGGCTTTTGGCTGATGTCCCTCATAGTTATGGGGTTTTGATTAGTATAAGTATAGGGTATTAAGGGTAGATTAGTAAAATATTAATTTTCTTGGATTTTAACCCTCTAATAGACCGCAAAATAACATAACTTGAATAGGGATTAGTAGGGAAATATATCATAAATAACCTTGCAAAA
>JBDJHY010078075.1:0-13821 GCA_039654485.1 Withania somnifera
ATGAAAATGGGCCTGGTACCCGACTTTAAATCAATGTCAAAATAAATGTCTCTCTTTGGTTGTAGGCTAGGAAGGTCGGTCAAAATACATAAAGATACTCACTAATAACAGTTACTGATTTAGGGGTAATAGAATCAACACAAATATCTATAACATATGAGAGATATTCCAAACAACCATAAGAAACTAACAAACTAGATTGAATGCAAGAAATGATCCCTATTGATACATGACTAAAAACACCTTGCCACATAATTAGGGATGCACCAGGCACAACTAAGGTCACGGTCTTGGCATAAGAATCTATGGCCGTTCTACTAGGAGATAACCAATACATGTCTAGTATCATATCAAAATCAATAATATCTAGTAATATTAAATCAGTCCAAGTCTTAAAATCCCCATTAATCACAGAACAAGATCTCAACACACGAACCACTACTAGAGAATCAATTGTTGTGGTAGAGATAGATAACAACACATGCAAAGACTTACTAACCATAGTCAAAAATGGATAATAATAAGATGACACATAGGAGAAACTAGAACCTGTAACAAGTAAATCTAAAGTTCGCTGATAATAAAGAGAAATTGTACCTGTCATAATAGCATCAGAGGCCTCTGCCTCGGGTCTACTTGGCATAACATAAAATAATGGTAACCATTACCCTAAACACCATTAAGACCACCTTCTTTACTATGCTGAGGAGCACCACTTCTTAGAGACCCACCTCTCCTTTTGTATGGTGGAATCGCTCTAACCAGCTGAGATAGAATTGGAGATGGCATAGAAAGAGGATGAACTACAGTTTGAACAACACCTGCTTGGGCATAATCTTTAGACAAAGGGCTCATACCGCCATAAGTATAAACTAGGCCCATCTATTTTCCCTGACAAGAGGAACCTAAAGAACCAGAATGGGCACCATAGCCTAATGAACCTAAGGTTAAACCTCTTTTTTTGTTGGCCCAAAGACTGACCCTCAAAAACTTATGAACCACTACCTAAAACCTACAACAAAGCCTTAAAATGGATGAGCAAGCCTAAGAATAGACTGAAAGGATTTACTTGTAGTAACCAATACCTTATAGACCTTACAAATCCCAAATATAACCTAAGAAGAAAAAAATGGATCCTTTATGCTTTAATAGATATGTAGCTAGCACCATAAGCAGATAACTAGTGAAAATTAGTCATATACGTATAAAATGATAAATAACCCTACTGGAGCCTAAGAAACACCTCTCTCCTACGATTCAACTCAGTACAAGGGATATGAATCTCTTGAAATGCATTAGGAAATAATGTCAAGTAATAATAGTAGATTCAGCTGAACTAGTAAAACAATAGGACCTCCACGCCTCCTTGGCAAGGCCACTTATCTGATATACTGTGAAATCAAAGTTGTAATACTATAAAGATGAGTTTATGTAACCACTCCTGATATCTGCCGATGAATTCCCTAAGATTCTCTCCTAGAGTACCCGTGAATCTCAGAGGACCAAACCTAAAAAATATACCAATGCCTTTTAATCAAAGACAGACATTGAAAGATATGATGGGATAGACATAACCACAAATAAAGCAGGAACTACCTGTGCTGGAGATGGATTGAATTATTCTACAGGAACTTGAACCTGATATCCTAAGTCGATGGAGAAATACCCAAAGAATAAGCACTAGGTGCCAGAGGCAACCCCAAACAATGAATACTCAGTACTAGTGGTTTAACTGGACTGAAGGAATGAGGCGTTGAAGTCTACGTCTCCACTTATAGGCTGCCCAGACATACCCACAAAATATCAAAAGAAACCCCTCATCTTAAGAATTATAGCAAGAACAGATGAAGACATAGGAGAATACAGAACTAATCCATGCACCTCCGGTTGTTGTTGATCTAGTATAGACTCATTTTTAATATCTACAGTTCTTACTAGAGAAGAATCTCTAGATGGAGTCACAATATTTGCAAGCCCTCAACCTCATACCTTATTGGTTTGACTCCTAGAGAACACTCTATGTGGTGGTAACAGGTGCATTATCTCCTACTCCTATCGAAAATTGTGTACGTGCCATTTTTGAAAGAGAGAAAATAACAAATGAGATTTTAAGAAGACAAAAAGAAGACAACTATGATAGACGATTGATATTTATTTGGTCATAAGGGCATCTATATCCTACTGTAGGAGAACCACCCAACATTAACGCAAGACATAAATAGTATAATGACCCTCATGGTCATTTATGATAAATAAAAAATATTTTGCATTCGAGGGTGTTTCAGTAGCTTCCCTAAGTTAGTTATAATTTACTGGGACCAGTAGTTTGGATCCATGGCGGCTCGATTGATAAACACTTTATAAATTGGTTATTTTAGAGCCTAGAATTAAATATTCATTGACTAAAGATAAATTTCCTGTAGGAATAGCTTGAAATTAAATTTTGACATTTCTTTTAGCTCTGAAATGCCCAAAAAAGTCAAGATTAACAATAAGTTCATATTTTAGAGTTGTCTTTTTCAAATTGTGCCTATTTGTGGATTTCAGTTAAGTTTAAAGCCTAATTTTGAGCTTGAGTGGTATTTTGGTGTTCGGAGCATCAAATCAAAATTATGTAACTACCATTCAGCTTTAGAATGGTGATTTTAGGCTAGTGGAAGTGTCAGTTAGTTTTTTACACTTGTCTTTGTATTTTGGAGGTGTTGGTAGGAAGTTTATGATTTTAAGCCTAATGGTTGAGTTGGTCATCATGTTTTTTAAACAGCCTTGGATTCCAATTTTGATAGCACCATCGAGTCCAGAGTATTGTCTAGTGTGTACGTGCATAGTTTGTTTGTATAAATTGGACTCTGAATCCATTTCAAGTGGTAATTTAGAGAATTTCTTTCCTTTAGTTTCTGTTATCAAAACATGCAACTAGTGGAGGTGACTTCCTCTTCACATACACAAAGCTCATTCATGCAGTCATGATTCAACCTTCAGTTATACTTCATTATCATGAAGTACCTTCATGCAATCGTGATTAAGTTTCTCCTAATCTACTCAATACAATTATGTAGCACATATATGCTATCGCGATGAATATGTAAAGTACTCTACATGATCATGACTCCTTATGACAATATCACGCTGAACAAAATGCTTGGAAGTTTAATAAAATCCCAGCACCACCCTCAATTCATTATTCACCAAACTATTTACATTTTTACTCTATTTCTATGCGAAAGCTCATTCCAAACATCAAACCAAGGTTGATAAAGGTCCCCAAATGTGCCCTTCGATTTATACCCAATTTTGTAATTTTTTTCTTCATTTTATTTCTTGAAATTTCTCATTTCCTCCATTAGTGGCCCCAAATGGAGAAGTTGATGAACCCATGACAGAGCTTACATATTATTGTATAATTTTTCATTCCTTGAGTATATTTTGCTGGTTATTATAGATAATTCATCGAATATCCAATGTTTAATTACATAAAGATTGCATCTTTGACCCCGTTGTAGTAAAATCTGTCTGGGCTATTTTGATGGCTTTCCCAAAGTCGAATTGTTCTCAATTTTAGAGCATGAGTTCCTGATAACATTGAAAATTCCATGACAAAGTTTTTTTTTTTAGTTCTAACAAGTGGGCTCATTTACCCCACTTTAAGCCCAGTTCAGAACTTAGCATAATTTATACCAATGGATTCATGTTGATATATGGAATCCTATTTCACAAGTTTCAGAGTAATTGGAGTTTGTTTGATATCAGTTAGAGTAATATTTGTGACCTTGCAATGCTTTATCATTGGATGACAGCTAGACTCCATAGGTCTATCTCTGGGTTTATAGCATTAATAATTTTACTGAATGACATCCGTCAGTTGGATATTTAGATTGTTATAGTAACATTGTACCGTTATTTTGTTAAATCCTCTATTTGATATCTATTTTGGCCTTTAGATTTATATGGTGCATCTGATTTAGGATTTTCCTAGAATACCTATTCGGGCATAGGTAGTTGTCATTTCATGTATATATACTTTTTTGATATGTTGTGCATGTATTATATGAGAGGTTGGACCTTTGGATCCATTGAGAGTGAATTGGGGTTGGGCTAGAATTTCCAAATGATTATTGAGTTGTAAAAGCTAGATATTGATTTAGTAATAATGAAAGAGACATTTGTATTAGACATATGGGTGAGCTTGGAGTCAAGATTTTCCTTCTTCTCTTCAGTATTGATTTTTATCACAATGTATTTTCGGAGATATATTTGTATTAAATAGCTGATTCCATGTCCTATACTTAGATTTTTTGTATTACAGTAATACCAAGTTTTGGGTATTGTTGATTCTTTATACTTCTGCTTCATTCATATATTGCTTATTATACTTGTAATTTTTGATTTGATGTAGTAGTACTCCACTTCGGCTTCAGACTATAGGATTAGTTATCCTACTAATTGTATAGTAGGAGCCATCATGATTCAAGAAATTAGGTCATGATAAATTGGTATCAAAACCCTAGGTTTGGCAGTTTTAGTGTACTGAACCAACGTCTAGTAGAGTCCTGCGGATTAGCACAAAAAAATTCATTGCTTATCCTTAGAAGGCTATAGTGACATTTAGGAAAATAACTCTTTCTTTTGAATCATGTATCATTTGTACATCCTTGATGGTTACTGTAAAGTTTGTGGTCAATATCATCACTCTTTTACAGATGCCTCATACATATTTATTAGCAGCAAGGAAGACAGGCAGAGCACCTGGGGAAGTACCTACTCCTACTACTATTTCTGAGGTTCCATTAGTACATCGATCACCTATTGTAGCACCATCCAAACCTATTACAACACCTATTAAAGATGCCATTACAACACCTTCTTAGATATTTGTAACATCTTGTGGTAGTTTCTCAGTGCATATGGCGATCCCGTTAACGATGGGAAATAGACAACAATTCCAGCACCATAGCCTACAAATGCAGTTCCTATAGGGCAACCTATTATTCTAGTAAATAATTGTACACCTTCTCATGTCCTCACAATACCATTTTTTTACTCCTATAGTTGTGCAATAAACAACTATCAAATATTCAGACTAGAAGCTTCAGACTAGATTTCTGAGGTTTGACACCCCTTGGTTCACTAGAGTCCCAGGGGAAGATGTACATGAGGTCATTGTTGAGTGTGAAGAAAGGCTGACAAACATGGGTGTGTTGAATAATCATAGTGTTATTTTACAACCTATCAGATGTGTGGTGTAGCTACGTAGTTGTGGAGAGGTTTTGTGGTATGTAGACTAGTAGGTTCGCCCCAGCCACTTGGACTCAGTTTTTTGATGTTTCATGAGAAAGTTTGTATCGAGGGCCGAGTGAGAGCATATGAGAGAAGATTTTTAAGAAGTATGAGAAGTTATCTATTTTGGTGGTGGACTATGAGGCTTGATTCCACCATCAATTAGTTTATGGAGTGGAGTTTATGCCTACTGAGGCAGAGAGAATTCATAGATTTTCATATAGGTTGAGAGATAGACTACTTGAGGCTGTAGTGTTACTAATATCTGATGGTCGTTTATTTCAGTCAGTGGCGGACCCTCTATCTTGAGACACTTCAGCATATTAAGAAGCAGCATAAGCATTAGGGAGGTTATAGTGGGTCCTATTTTGGGGGCCGTGGTCAATTCCTTTATGCTTAAGCCTAGTATAGAAGGCCAGTGCAGGCATTATTGAAGGTTTCATCATGTCATCTAGCATCGTATTCTCAAGGGTCTGGATCTTCACAACATGGTAGTTAGATGGATTCTAGTAGAGGTTCCCAAAATTGAAGGCCATCTAGGCTATGTTTTGATTGTGACATTGTAGGCCATTATGCTAGAGAAATTGTAGTTCATTTTATATTAGTTAGAGTAATATTTTTGAGCTTGCAAGGCTTTATTAACGGGCGATAGGTAGGCTCTGTGGGGCTATCTTTGGGCTTATAACATAATAATTGTACTAAATGGCATCCGTAGGTTAGGTATTTAGGTTATTATATTAACCTTGTACAATTCTTTCATTTATTCCCCCATTTGATATCTATTTAGGCATCTGGATTTATATGTACATATGATTTAGGATTTTCCCAAGATACCTATTCGGCCTTATATGATTGTCAGTTCATGTATATATACTTGTTGATATGTTCTGAATGCATTATACGAGAGGTTGAAACGTTGGCTCTTTTGAGAGGGCATTGGGGCTGGGCTAGTATCACCACATGATTATTGAGCCATGGAGGCTAGACATTGATTTAGTAATAATGATGGATAATGATGTAAACTAATTAATTGGAGTATTCTAATAATAATATATGTAAATTACCTTTCAATTGTTCTAGACTCAACAGTGTATTGAGCACCCAGTACTACTATTTCTACTTATTTTAGCCTATTCTTTACACCCAGGGAAATATCATTTGATTAACTAGTACTGGGACTTGAGACCGACTCCATTTGGTAGTGAGTACAGCTGATGGTACTTGAGTCTATCATCGTATGGTACTATGTACAACTTTTTGACACTTATCACACTTATTGGTGTGAAGACTTTGATGATACCCGCTCCATTGAGGAAATTGGTGATACCACTACATTGAGGTATTGGACGCCATGACTTGCCAAGTACCTCTTGATGATGTTAGTGTCATGAGACATTGGATGCTAGACTGTGAGACCCTTGAGGGTCTCTGATTATGGGCTATGAGGTTATGATGATGTTAGAAATTGTACGTGGTAAGTGTATCTCCAAGGACCTTGCCTCCAGACTACGACTATACGGAGTTGGGTATAGGACAGAGTAGGGATATATCAGGAACATTTAGGGTAGCCTTCCATGGATTCTGCCTGTTGGGCCTATTGTATATGCCTCCATGGATTTTGCCTGCTGTATCGGAGGAGAAATGTTCAAAGGACCTGATAATTCATGGTGTAGTTACTTTTCTGCACTTTTTTTCTTTATTGTAATCCTAGTTATATGGGAGGCCAACGGGTAAGTGTGATTCTATGTTTAATTCATTTATTATATTGTTTATTTACTGTATTGTTACTTTTGAGACTTTTCGGTTATGCGGGATAATTATGCTTTATATCATTCATTATTCATCCTTCCCTTACTTGAGGTTACCGGTATACTGTCCATATTCTCTCCCTATGTTTTACTTGCTACTTCATTATTGTTGTTATTGTTCATATATAATTTTGCAAGGATTTTGGGTACATATCATTGCCTGAAATTCTATTATATGATTAGCTAGCGATGACATGTTATAGTTGTTACTTTACTCCTATCTGAGTTGCTAACTCCCATGATGTACTGTTTGATTCTGTGACCCTGATTTATTATATTCTGTTATTTACTTCTTTTATTACTTGTTATATGCCTAGTGGGCCCTCAAAGCCTACTGGGTACGAGTTGCTTCGACAACTTGTACTCATACTATACTTGCCATGTGCATATCCGAGTACAAGTGCCCAACCTTGATTCACAGATCGTTGTTCGTGCAGATTTTATTTATTTTCAGAGACTCATGGTAAGCTTGCCATCCAGCTTTTCCTTATTCCCTTTAGTATTGATTTTGATCTCCGTGTACTTTCAGAGATACATTTGTATTAGACATCTGATTCCATGTTCTATACTTGGAGGTTTTGTATTACATCGATCCCAGGTTTTTGAATTGTTGATTCTTTATACTTCTGCTTCATTCATATATTGTTTATTGTACCTTTTCTTTCAACTTTTGATGTAGTAGTCCTCCGCTTGGGCTTCAGAATATAGGTTTGGTTCTCCTACTAGTGGTATAATAGGTACAATCATGATTCGAGAAATTGGGTCATGAAAAATAGTAATCTAAAAGCAGAATAAATGATATAAATAAAGGGAAGGGAAAACGGGAGCCTAAATAAGTCAATAATAACCCCAAAACCGGATATCTAGTACAAGAGTAGTTAAAATAAGAGTACAAAATCTGAAATAGAAATATAAGTCTGTCTTATATATGATAATAGAATAAGATAATAAGAAAAGAAAAAGATAAACTCGGTAAGCTAGGAGTCATCATCTACCTTAACAATGGAATCTCCTCCCGAACTGAAGAATCAGCGTGGATAACTCGGGTCTACGCCAAAAAAGGTGTAGAAGTGTAGTATGAGTAGCAAAACAATGGTACCCAGTAAATATCATAGGCCGAATGGGAACATATATGAAATAAGGCATTAAATAGATAGATACAAAGTCAAACAAGGATCACAAACATAAAAATTTAGTTATAGGATAAAGTTCAGTATAATATCCTAGATACTAGTTGTGATAAGAAGATTTAGGAAAACAAGTGAAGGAACAGACCTAAATCCATGTTCAACTAATAAGAAATAAAACAAATAATAGAAATGATAGTACACAGGTAACCTGAAATAACAGGGACAGGAAGAAGGGCTAACTACAACAGATATAAGAAAGGAACATGAAAGGTATCCCACAAGGCGTATCCAATAAACATGAAAAAGGATTCCACAAGATCTAATCAACCAGTAATAGTACCTCATCACAGAATTAATAAAAAATAGCCTCCATAATATCTCATATGAACAAGAAATACAAACAAGGATGAATACAAACTATCCATCACCACATCATAATGGAGAGTACAAATAGATAGTAGCATTTAAAAATAAGGTATGCAAGATAATATGATGCAATGATGGTGAAGCAACACCATAAGATCCTACTCAATTCCCACAAACCCATCCTGGTAGGACCACATGGAAGGAAGCAACCCGTATACCTATACTCCGCAGTATACCTCTCCTCCAGTAATTCGCAAGACTAGATTGACAAGGACTATGGGAGGCCGCAACCTGTATATAGAACTCGTAAACTAATCAGTCCTTACATGAACTGTACTCGGATAACATAAGTTGTATTCAAACCTCTGAAGGGTGTATAACAGAATCAATGTCAATGACCTCCCCAACCCCAATTGGGACTAAATCCGAAATGAAATCAACATTTAGCTATGGACGCAACTGAGTCTAGAAATAACTCGACATAGTGGTTAACTCTTTACTTAGCCCTTTTCTCATCAAAATTGGTAAAACATTTCAAAAACGTTCATTTTAAGGTCATTATGCTAAAAATGGGCTCACAAGGCCATGTAAGGTTTTAAAATCAGTGTTGTTGGTCTCTTTGACATAAATAGTACAAACCAATGCATAAACACTAGCTTCATGATAAGTATATGCTCAATCATAACAATATCACAACAAGTTCTATGGGCCCAGTACAAACTAAATATCTACAGTAAGCATAACTAGACAAGTCAGTTATGTGGGACTCACAGATATTTCCCACAAAATGTACCACCTATTTTTCAATCTCTAGAAATACAACTTAGGGACATAGGCTAATTATAATTGCAAATGCAACACCAATACATAACCAAGAAGAAAACTACAGAGGGAGACAGGGGTCATAGGTGCCAACCTATGTATCGTAAATTAAGTATCACTAATTGCCATAATTATTTACCATATAAGCCAAGTATATGATCGTAATCCATATCCTACCTATCCTATAAAAGAAAGCTTCTAATATTTAGTATAAGGTGCTCAAACTGCTTCAAATACTCCAAAATTGCACAAACAAGCTTTAACGATCATGAAACTAGAAAAACACTATAATTTACACATTAATACGAGGTAGATGATACTAATAAAGCTATGAAAATAGCCAGGGTCAAAATATGGGTCACAATGAGATGACAGGATACCACTCAAAACTGCAAACAAATGATACCAAAATGCCCCACATTGTAAGGAACTCGTTCAAAAAAATTGGAGCTAAGACAAGCAAGAAATAAGCTTGAAACAATAGATTAAAGTGACAAACCAAATTTGAGAAATTCAAGGAAATTTGAAGAAATTCAAGTGGAAACTAACAAATAATTGATAAAATATCGAAGAAATCAAGTTTTCAATGTCACCCAATAGTTCATGCAAACACCCATGGATATTAATGGAGGTTTTAGAGTATTTGAAGAGGATAAAATGGGAGAAAATGCTGAAAAGTCAATTTTCCAAGTATTTATACCTATTGGAAATATACTCTACATGATTGCGTAGTTCAGTCTCATGATTGCGAGGTACAGGGAAATGCATCATCACGATCACCTAGCTCACACGCTGCAATCGCAAAGGTTTATAATAGGACATCATGCAATCGCATGGACTATGACCTCGATGGAGAAGAAGGGGTTGAAAGTGTTCATCGCGATCACGTAGAACAAATGTGTAGTGCACCAGCAACTTAAGTAAACCTAAAAATCAGCTAAAAACTCAACTTCAAAATAATTCTCAAAATGCATCCAAAACCTGATGTTCACAAACCAAATATGTTACCTGCATGGAAAAAACTTCGAACTCAATGGAATAAATAAAATTCCAGGTAGTCCCATGTGCGAAAGAATAAATTCTGATGATATAGGGAAGGAGAATGCTCCCCAAGATAGGTGTCTAATGAACTTCTAGGTAATGTCAATGAAATGTTGGTAAACATAACCAACTTTCTATCTGGGTACTCAAAATGATCTCAGTTGCTCTGAAGCCTGAACGAACAACTTAGCAAACCCATAATCGACATTTCAGAGTTGATGGAGCAATTAGATTTTCAATACGAGGGTCCAATAGCAAATGATTACCCAAGCTCCACTTATGAACCTTAAAGACCATAAATATAAAAAAAATCATAAACTCTAAACTGAAGCTCCTGGACTTAAATCAAGAGTCCATCTAGACTAAAATCCAAGTTTGAAGGATAATAAAACTGTCAGAATTCAATTTTGAGTTTGTTTTCAGAGAATGTTGACTAAACTTGATGGTTTTGATATTAAAGACTCTAAAAGAGAGAAATGGACATAATGACCAAATGAATGACCCAAGAATCGAACCATCAATCCCGATAAGTATCAAAATTACTTAGGTCCACCATAGGAAATCTGTAGAATTAAAGATAATATGAAAATACAAGAATTACCAGAAGGATCATTACAATAACCACTATAAAGAGGCCTTTCACCCTCGAAATTCAGAAGAAGGTAAACCTTGAAGGCTGAAATAGATGCAGATACCGAGACCTCAATTCACTCTTGATATTTCAAGAGGCCTCCTCTAATGGGCGATCTCTTCACTTAACTTGAACCATCAAATGTCCTGAGATCTCAACTTCTTCACCACCTAAGACAAAACCAAAAACAACTCCTCAAAAATATACAATCCATCATCCATCTGAAAAAATAATAGTGAATAACATGAAACTCATCAGCGATGTACCATCTCAATATTGAAAGATGAAACACCATGTGCAAAACAGAAAGCATAGGATGCAAAGCTAGTTTATAAGCAACACTACCAATCTGATTAGGAATCTCAAATGGCCCAATACACCAGGGGATGATCTTACCCCTCTTTTCAAACCTCATCACACCTTTCATTAGCGATACTGTCAAGAACACATAATCTCCTACACTGAACTCCAAGGCATGATGATCGCAGTCTGAATAACTTTTTTTCCTACTCTAGGATGCTTATAGCCTATCCTAAATCAGTCAAACTGTATCCAAAGCATCCCAAAGTAGATCAATACTCTATAATTTAGACTCAAGCCCATTAAACCAACTAATAGGTGAGTGACACTGTCTACCATATAACCTCAAATGGAGCCATCGGAATAGTAGAATAGTAGTTGTTGTTATATTTAAACTCTTCCAAAGCCAAATACTAATCCCAAGAACCACAAAATTAAAAAACACAAGCCCTTAACATGTCTTAAGGAACCTAAATGGTCTTTTCAAACTGACCATCTACCTAGGGGTGAAATGTTATGTTAAGGTAAACCTCGGTACCTATACCACGCTAAACTGCTCACTAAAACAGAGAAGTAAACTAAGTACCACCATCATAGATAATAGAAACCGAAATACCATGATACCAAACCACTTAATAAAGATAAATAAAGGCTAAATTATCTACACTATATGCAATATGGATTGGGATGAAATGTGTGGATTTTGTGAACCATTCAACAATGACCCAAATTGAATCGTGGTTGCGAAGAGTCTGAGGCAAACTTGAAATAAATTCCATAGTAATCTATTACTAGTTACACTCGGGAATAGGAAGCCTCTGTATCAAACCAATTGGTCTTTGATGCTGAAAATTAACATGTTGACAATTCAAGCACCTATAAACTAACTCAACGATATCCCTTTTCATACTATTCCACAAGTAAATCTATCTTAAGTCTCTATATATCTTTACTTCACCTGGATGGATTGAAAAAATAGAACTTTTGGACTTATGAAGAATCAACGAAATCAGATCATTAGCTCTGGGAACAAAATTACAACCCTTTAACATGAAACACCATCTGACACTAAAAGAAGCTTTGGGGAACTCACCCCACAATAACTAATCATAATTATTAACCAAGTATGTGTCCTCAAATTGATGCTTCTTGATTGGATAAATTAGTGAAGAATGGGCCTTGAAACAACAATATACATGAGCTGAATCTGTACGGTCAATACTAACTAATCGATTGGTTAAGAACTGGACATCTAAGGCTAACAACCTCTCAACAACTGATAGCACATCAAAATTACCCATACTTATTTCCTTTAATCTCAAAGCATCAGCTACTATGTTTTCCTTTCTCGGATGATGAAAGAGAGAAATATCATAATCTGCAACTTGACCCATCTACGCTAGCAAGCATTGAGCTTCCTCTAAATCATAATGTACTAAATACTGTGATGATAAGTGAAAATTTAACTATATACTCCATCCAAGTAGTGCCACCAAATTATGAGTGCAAAGACCTTCACGGCCAACTCCAAATCATAGGTGGGGTAGTTATGCTCATAAACCATAAGATGTTGGGAAGAAAAATAAATCATATGACCCTGTGCATTTGAAAAAGCAAAAACAAATACTAGAAGCATCACAATATACAAAAAACTTTAACCCTTAACCGGTAAACTCAACATAGAGCAAAAGTTAAGATAGTAATAAGCTTATGAAAGAAAGTCTCACACTCATCTGATCACTGGAAAGGAATATCCTTTTTAGTCAATCTAGTCAATGGTGTTGCTATAGAAGAGAAGCCCTCCATAAAATATCGATAGTTACCAGGAAGTCCAATAAAGCTGCAAAACCTTAGTAGGAGTAGTCACTATATGCCAATCATAAGAAACTACAAATCTTAGTTATATCTACACAAATGCCCTCATTAGACACCATATGTATAGAAAGTGCAACCAACTCAAGCCAAAACTCTCACTTTGAGAACTTGGGAAAAAAGTCGACGATCTTTCAATGTCTGAAGAACTATCCTCAAATGACGCTCATAATCCTCCTTACTCCTTGAATAAACCAAGATATCATCAATGAACATAATAAAAAAGGAATCAAGACAGGGACTAAATACTTGGTTCATAAAGTACATAACGGCTGTGGGTGCACTAGTCAACCAAAAAGAAATCACAAGGAACTCTAATGACCATACCACATCCTATATGCTTTCTTTGGGATATTCTCCACCCGAATCCTCAACTAATTGTAGCCTGACCTAAAATAAATATCAAAAAAGATGGATTATTATAATGACCCTTATGGTCATTTATGATAAATACGAGACATTTTTTATTCTAGAGCATTTTGGTCCTGGCGACTCGATCAAAAAATATCTCAAATTCTGTCTTTTAGAGCCCAAAACTAAGTACTCATTGACCAAAGTCAACTTTCCTTTGATA